>PVJN01025854.1:0-29609 GCA_004026805.1 Lasiurus borealis | reverse complement strand
GGGGGGGGGGGGGGGGGGGAACCCTGCAGCAGCAAGTGGGGCCTAGAGCTGCGTCCACATCTGGGTGCAGGACATCCTCCCCCCCTGAGTGCCACGCCCCTGGAGGGTTCAGGGGCTGATGCTCTCCAGAAGGCACAGCTGGTCCAGCTGGAGGGGGTGCTGTGAGGTCACCTCCCTGAAAGGTGTTGCCAGCCCCATTACAGATGAGGGGGCTGGAGAGAGACAGGGACAGGCTTGAGGAGACTTGGCAAGTCAGGTTTGATCTTGTTAGGGTCGAAACGCTCGCCGCTCAAAGGAAGGCTCCAAGAGACGTTCTCATGCAAACAGCAAAGGGTTTATTCACCAGCATGCTGGGGCTCACAACGTACTCTGAAAGCAGAGCAGAGGCTGAGAGCCCCGAACCAAGTTACAGGGTATTCTTATAGTAGTCTGGAAACAAAGACTTCAAACAAAGACTTCTGAGAATCCGGTGACCTTTACATAAGATTAACGGCACTCTGCATATTTCTAGTTACCATGGGGTTACGATAACAGAACGCGGCTGGTGGTTATCTCTGGGTTAGTTTCTGGAGACATCGGGACCATGTCTCCTGTTGCAATTTTGCGACAGGCTCTCTTGTTACACAAGATTATCAGCCTGCACCTGGGTCACGGCACCCTGGGAGTTTTCACTCTGTTCTCAACCCTGAGACTGCAATAACAGGATGTAACTGGGAGATATGATTTTAAGCTGAGCTGTGTTAACTCTGGCCCAATCCTGATTTTTGCAACCTTACAATCTGAACACAAAACTCTTTGTCCGGAGATGTGAAGTGACTGCCTGACTCATGGCACAGGCCCAGGAGCCCTCTCTCCCAGACAGACCCTCCCTTGTGGGTCAGCAGGGCCTTCTCTTGGGGAGGGCCCGGGTGAGTGTCTAGCATGGGAGGGTCCAGTCTGAGACGGATGCCAACACCGCTCACTCAGAGGCGGCGGCGGCGCTGGGGAGAGGAGGAGGCCCCTCGGGGCACTGGAATGAGGGCAAGCCCAGCTCCTCCACCTGGTGCGATGTGTGACTCAGGAGAGCAGCAGGGGGGCAGTGCATTCTGGGACTTGGGATTGGCACCCTTTAGTCACAGATAGCCTTGGAGAACCTGGGCAGCCAGCAGAGGCAGGTCTCGGGAAGCGGCCTGGGCGGCAGATTTTGCTCCTTTGCTGGTGAATCATTAACAGCACCTTCCATGAAGGGCCAAGTGAGGGTGGTAATAATTGGTGCTTCCAGGGGTATCGGCATCGCCCCGCAGCTCTGCCAAGCAGGTGCCGCCGTCTGCATCACAGGCCGGCCTCTGGACACGCTGCGGCCGCGGCTGAGGAGGCGCATCTCGGGGCCAGTGTGCCTGTGGTGTGTGAGTCAAAAGTGCGGAACCTGTTGGAGCAGGTTGATGGAGAACAGAACGGACGTTTGGAGGTGCTGGTCAGCAATGCCTATGCTGGGGTTCAGTCCAACCGTAGAGGGCATTCTGGGAAATCCTGCCTCCATTTGGGATGCTATCAACAATGTTGGACTCTGAGGCCGCTACTTGTGCTCCGTGTATGGGGCTCGGCTGATGGTACCAGCAGGCTGGGGGCTCCTCGTGGTCACCTCCTCCATCGGGGGGCTGCAGTGTATCTCCAATGTTCCTTATGGCGTGGGCAAAGCTGCGTGTGACAGGATGGCTGCAGACTGTGCGCAGGAGCTGCGGCGCACGGGGTCAGCTACGTGTCTCTCTGGCCAGGGTTGGTGCAGACAGAACTGCTTAGGGATCATTTGGAGAAGGGTGACATTGCTGAGGACCCCGTTTAAGCAAAGAAACCCAAGTATATATAGCCTCTGTGGCTCTGGATGGCAAAATACCACCTCACGGCTCAAGGCAGTCACACACATACACACACACACCGCCCCGGCCCCCAACAAAGATATGAGCTACATTCGTGTTAACTTAGCAACTGCCAACAGAGAATCGTGTAAATGAGTTCACGATTGTGGCTCTCACCTCTGTGAAGTTAACTGAGCACTGGTTACAAGGACAAGTATGAAGAACCTGATTCAAATTCCTAACTTCCCCAGAGAGAAAAAAACATTAAAAGACATGAGGTTGGTAGTATCTCTGTAGAACAAACAGCACGTTTATCATCTAGATTAAAACTGGGAATTCTTGGCTCTGCCCTTAGGGGAGTGTAAACATGACCCACAGATGTTAAGAGTTAAAACTTAAAACTCTGCTCCCATTGATTTCTCTAGGATAACTTCCTTTAAGTCTTTCAGCCTCTGAAAACCACATGCACAATAAGCACAGACAAGGCTTGGTGTCCGTGTCTGAAACAATGCTTTGGCAGAAGCTAAAGACGAAGTGGTAAAAATCTACAAAAAGCCTTCCTTCAGTTACTTCACAATGCAATGCTGCCCTCTAGCAGCTCGAGAGAGGAATAACACTAACAAGCCACCTGGAATCAGGAATCTGGTGTGTTCAGGAGTAATATCTACTTTTAAAAATGTTGCTACAAGAGAACGGGTCTCCACAAGTGTACAGCAAAGCCCATCTCAACAGAAAATCTCCTTTTAGAAAGATGCTGGGTGTTAACACAATCCACACCTACTGGGCTACTCTAGACAGAAAAGGGCTGAAGACATGGAAGATACCCGCCACTGATTTGTTTAAATAATTACATGGGATTTATTATTTTCCCGGGCATAGCAGGTTTCTGTCCCTGGAAAAACTGCCTCCTCTCCCCACTTTTCCGTGTTTTAGAAAGGAGGTGGATTGAAAGCTCTCAGACCTACTTGATACTTCTCACAACCAATACTTCATAAATACATGGTATCGTGTCAATTTTTCCTAAGAAATGTAGGGACCAGTCTAAAGCAAAGTTATATTACAATTAAAGAATTATGGAATCAATTGCCAGCACCTGGGAACTCAAAGAAAACATTTCAGTCAGAGTAAGGAATACTTCTAGGAAGGGGAGCGGCTAATAATTAGTAGGAAAGTGTAACAGATTTAATTACAACCACTTGAAGTAATTGCCATAAGCACTTGGAAGTTCGAAACTCTTTCTATGAGATCTCATCGCTCTCAAGTCGAGCCGATCAGAGCCTGTTAGTTGCTCCCCTGAAACACGGAGAGATCGATGCTGGGAAAGGAGGAACTACGAATCAGGGCTCAGCGTGAACTATGAGAACATCCGCCTATGTGACTTACGGCTGCAGACAGGTGTTTCCAATCGCTCAGGTTTGGGCTTAAAAGAAATGCATCCAAGTTAGTGCATCTGTGTGTAGGTGGGGAGGGCAGAAGCATATAGTTTAAAAAAAAAATCTTTATTGTTGAAAGTAGTACATATGTCCCCCGTTCTCCCCACCTCCCATTAACTCCTGTTCTCCCACATACATTTATTTAAAAAGTCATGTATTTATTATACATTTCTATTAACTTAAATATGTACAACTGGCTCAAAAAAAAATCATTATCCATACTTTATCACATATTCTGGAAAGTTTCTCAGATCAGGATGGGCTTCTTCTGTGACTCCACTGAATCTGAGTTAAGAATAGAAGAAATCACACTTGATTTATAACAGCTGGTCATCGAAAAAAAAAAAAACATGTAAAAAACAAACATGTGCTGACAATGTAATTTTCAGTGGCAAGATAGCTGGAGTGTTCTCCCCCACGGCCCCCCCCCCCTGCCCTCAGCTAATGTTTTGCTCAGTATTATTCTACTTTCAAAAATTCTTTCCTCTATTTAAATCTATATGCACTCCCAGTCTCTCCTCAACATGCATGAATCTCAAATTGGTCAACTATAATGAACAGGCCCACTGCAAAGCTCGGCCTCACGTCTGCCATGTCTCACTTCAAAGGTCAAGCCGTGGGAGAAGCAGCATGTCCCCCCGTTTTAAGTTTTGGGCAGCAACACTAATGGCCAGACATTAATTAGGTCTATGACAACCCACTATTAACTAGCTACAGGGCAAGCACTTATAATCTCTCAAGAAACTTACAGTATAAAATAAGAAGATCTGAAGCTCAGAGAAGGTTTAATTCTATCTCAAGATACTTCTCTCTCACTGTCCAGTCTATTCTCCTTTGTGGCTTAAATGTTCAGTAATTACATTAGAGAGCTGACCTCACAAGAAAAGAGCCAGGTTGTTGTTGCAATTCCCAAGGATGGTGCAGCTCAGTGGTTGAGCATCAATCTATGAACCAAGATCAAGGTTCGATTCCCAGTCAAAGCACATACCTGAGATATGGACTCAATCCCCAGTGTGGGGCATGCAGAAGGCAGCTGAATCAATGATTCTCATCATGTATGAGAATCCTCCTCTCACCTTTCCTTTCTGAAATTTATTGATTTAAAGAAAAAGAAATTCTCAAGGAAGATTCACATCCAACCAGGCTCTTCCTGATCTACCTTCCATCACACTCCCCTAAAGGAATATACACTGAGTGGCCAGATTATTATGATCTCTGAATGCATAATAACCTGGTCACTCAGTGTATATTCTACATAATAAAAGGCTAATATGCAAATTGTCCCCTCAAGAGCAGGCAGGCTAGCCAACCGCCCATATCCCCTTCCCCTGTCCAGGCTGGCTGGACACCACCCAGCATGAATTCATGCACCGGGCCTCTAAAGTATATGTATATGTGTATGTGTACGTGTATGTGTATGTATATACACACACACACACGCACAAACACAAACACACACACCCCCATGTGGCCAGATTATTATGTGTTCAGAGATAATAATCTGGCCGCTCAGTGTATAGCAACACAAGGGCAAAGAAACAAAGATTAGCTAATGTGGTCCCTCTGCCACTGACAGCAATGGGTGAAACCTTAAAACCTGAAGAAGCAATTTAAAGGATTTTCTTACTTCAAATGATCTCTTTAGAAGTCTGAGTAATGGTGCAACCTGGAAAAGTAAAAGACAAATCATCTAAACAACTTTGTGGTAACTCAGAGTACTGTCAATCAGAGCACAGAAGGGCACTTAGGAATATTTTAAGGAGGTAGGAAGGTAGAGTATAATCACAATCATTCTCTCACCAGGCAGCTAGGTTAAGACTTTTCAATTTAACATTCTGAAGGAGTGTAATGCTAATTAAGACTTTTTAGATGAAGGTCTTAAGCTTGTCCCAAAGCATCAAATTGGGATCTAAGAAATACCTGACAGCCATACTCCACAGAAATGTTGTCAGTCCGACCTACTTGTGAGAAACTCTCACTAGAGAGCAATGGTCTGGTGCAACACTAATGGCCTTCGGGGCTTACACAAAAGAAAATTTCAGTTATAATAAACCAAAGGAAGAGACTCTAAGTGCAACAAGACTCTATATTCTTTTATATAATCCAAACTGAAAGAATCGCCAAAAATTATCTGAAATGAGGACGGAAAATATCAATTTTCTAGGCATAACCCGTTTTCCTTCCCAAGTAAGTTGAACTTGAAACCATATTACTGTTTGCTATATTTTTTTTCACAGCCATATCCTCAAAATCAATTTACATGCCTCCTTTTTTTCACTCCAGATTCCATTTTATTTTGAAAACAGACCTTCCCCAAAGCATGTAAGCATAAACACAGGCTTCTAGGCAATACCCACTGCGGACACGAAGGAGGCAAGGCGGGGAGGCTGTGATTTAAGTAGCAGGTTTCTAGCTCCTAGGTTCTCCCTAAAGAGCCATCTGTCACCTAAATCTCCTGGCAACAATGCAATTAGCTTTCACTTGTTCTTGCTCGATAGCCAAGTATATTGAGTGCAGAAAAGGCCCTGGACAAAGCATAACTTTGGGATATTTTTTTGGCTAATGTCCTTGTTATAGCTTACAGCTGCAGGAAAAAGAATTTTCTTTTAATGTAAATCTAATGAGTAAATAGCAAATTGCCAAATCAACATAAGGCACAAGAAAATGGCAGTATTATTAAAGTGGCTACTTTTCCTCAATTTGACATTCTCAAAATACAGCTTACTCAAAAAATAAAAAATAAAATTAAAACATCCCCAGGTGAACCTGTTAGTGCCATTTTATGGCTCTATAGTAGAAATATGCATATTTTGTTAGATAATAGAGATGAGATGTCCAACTCTACACTCTACAGTATTACAGAATTAATAGATTATACATAATTTGTTAACAATAGCATCTCTTTACACTTTCAAAGGAAGGTTATAGATATTTCTGACTTTTACACATAAATAATACCTACCTGTAGAGTGGGGCCCTGCCCTTTTCATTCCCCAAAGCAAAATATCCACTTCTTGGAGAAAAATCCATGGTATGAACAAGAGAAATATTCTTCTGCTTAAAGACTGGAAAGTTTGAAAATACTGTGCAGGAAGGAAGGTGAACCTGCAGGAAATAATAAAAAGCTTTACATTTCAACAACTGGGAACTCAACTTTCTTAAATTTTAATCTTCACTCTATCTTTTAGCTCGAACAAAAAGCTCACTTTGACTATAGTAGACATTAATGTAGCAAAATATTCCAAAATTAAAATTTGATTTTCAAATTTGAGAGAGAAGAAAAAAAAAACATTTTCTTGATGTTTTTAAAGCTGCATCTAGCATGTTGCGTAGGAGATTCAAATGCTTGCCAAGTACAATGGTACCTCGAGATACGAGTGCCCTAACATACGAGCCGCCAAGTGAGCGATTTTTGCTTTGAAATACGAGCAACAGTTGAGATAGGAGTCATCGTGCAGATCTGCCAGCTGCACACGACCCACCAGTTTACACCGACTCGAGCGTCTCATAGTTCCCCACGCCTCAAGGTGACAGAACGAATTAAACTCATATCTCGAGGTACCACTGTAAATGAATAAACTAAGTCATCAGAAATACTCATTAATGCTCTCACTTAATGACCACAGTAAAGAATATGAAAATCTATCACAGGGAATGGCTCCTTTAAACTTTATAAAGCATCTGATTTTACATGACTGAAGCCTAGGGAAAGTCACCACGTATTCCAATAGCATGTGATTTATTTTCTCGGTTTCACTTTTCAACTATGCCACACATCCTTTGCCTTTTGCCATGTCTCCTCCAGGAGGACTGGATCATGAAAACCTGGTTCAAGTGAAACTGTGTTCTGATGTAGAACCAAAGGCTCCCCTCAAGGCCAGGCCTGAGCACGTCGGCACCCAACCTCTCCCTCCACGAGTCTAGTGGGAACAATGAGCCCCAGTCCAGGACAGGCGAGAAAAGACCTCACCCAGATGGTAGATAAGGAAACGCAGGCATGGAATAGTTACCAAATGTTCCCTAACTCTTCCAAGAAATACAGGCCCCTCACAAACACAGTTTCATTCACCTGGTTATCTTGGGAGTCTGCCATCCTCACACTTTCAGATGAGACTTAAATCATCCTATCAAGGTGAGTCTCATAGGCAAGTACCATTAATATATGCATTCGTCTATTGAACAGTTTTTAGTCAGTCACTTATTAGAGCCTACTCCCCGATATATAGCTATGGACCATGATACGTCAAGAAAGTATGTATGAATCCCCAAGTCATTTTCAATTATTCCCAACTTCTCCAGAAGAGAAGGTTTGACTGCATAGCATGACATCAATGCAAAGGCATTAGTGCCAGTGAGAAGTGGTCTTGACCCATTAAAGCTAAGAAATGGTCAGTACCCAACCTGATCTTAACCTTTAAACTTCTTAAATACCACGTTGTCTAGGATCTTTTAAAAAATTTAAATATGTATATTAAAGTACATAATAAAGTACGTTAGTATTTTAGGAGAGAAGCCACAATATGGATATTGCAAAAGGTTTTACACTTAGTTTGGGAATGCAGAAATTATGAGTTTTGGCAAGTGGCTTGGCTCGATTATTTTGTTTAGTTAGTGTAAGTGTGCATCCTCCAAGCATGCGCCAACTTTGAACAGGCGATCCCAGG
Source organism: Lasiurus borealis (assembly GCA_004026805.1). NCBI lineage: Eukaryota > Metazoa > Chordata > Mammalia > Chiroptera > Vespertilionidae > Lasiurus > Lasiurus borealis. The sequence goes on along the minus strand of PVJN01025854.1, from coordinate 21,677 downwards.
CGCAGACCATCAGGGAATAACCAATTGCTGCAAGGGCCACGGACAGAATTGGCCCATATCTTACTTCACTTCCATCCTATATGTAACCTCTCTTTAAACTATGCCCCTAGAGCTGCTCATTAACTCTTCTGCATGACTTGAAGTTTGGGGAGCTGCTTTTCTGACTCTCCCAAAACAAAATATTAATTTTCTTAAAGAGAAGTAAATTAAGCTACATTTTATTTTCTAACTGAAAGTTAAAAAAACACTCTCCTAAATGGATTCATGTTACTTTACACTTAACTGCTTATTATTAATAGGAACTCCCTACAAAAACTGGGGTATAAGATGTACAGTAGTTTAAAGCTAATTTTTAACAGAAGGTAGCTGTGTATTTTAGCAGCTAAATCAACAGAACAGAGTACCAGGATGTGTGGTAAATGCACACACTTACAACCCTTTAGATGTGTGCTGTTGTGCAACAAATAACCTACACCTGAACAGAGTGGCCATGTGTGGTCTTTCTGTTGGAGAATGAACATCAACTTATCAACAACTCATTTTCTTATTTCATCTCTTCTATTGACTCGGCTGTTGGGGGCAAAAACAAACAAAACTGTTTACAATGTCCTCCTAAGAGACTCAAGTTTATGTGCAAAGTCCCCATTGTAATCTCTCACTGCATTAGCACAACTTTCCTCAGACCTCTGACCCTACCTGGTTAGAGGGTGGCTGGGCTCTATGTTTATCATCATTGTAAGGTACTAGAGGCCCGGTACATGGAAATTCATGCACTTGGAGTGTGGGGGAGTCCTTCAGCCTGGCACCCCTCAGGGGATGTCTACCTACTGACTTAGGCCTGCTCCCCAGGGGATCAGACCTAAGTTGACAGTCAGACATCCCTCTGGCAGCCCAGCAGTCCATGGGGTGCGGGCCTAAGCCGTCAGTCGGACAACCTTAGCGCTGCCTTAGCACTGCTGAGGAGGCAGGAGAGGCTCCCACCACCGCCACCGAGCTCACAGCCATCGGCCTGGCTTGTGGCTGAGTGTCGCTGCTCCTGTGGGAGCGCACTGACCGGTAGTTCCTGGTCATTCCACTGTTAGGGTCAATTTGCATATTTCCCTTTTATTATATAGGGTAACTGAACAATTAAAACCAAACTTCTTTACTTTAGAAAGTTCCTTTTATCTCCAAACACACATCTGTCATTACATTTAAGGGCCCAGATATTAAAATTCAATAAGTAAAGCTCACTCATGCTTAATTTAATAGGTAAGAAGTTCTCCAACTTTCTACTACATCCAAGATTACAGATGTAATAACAATTTAACTTCCTGGTCTCTTAATGGCACAATGCTTTAGATTTATATTCGCTGTGCTGTGCTGGGATCACAGAACTGTTTGGATCATTACGAGAATGCATTTAATGATGCCAACATTGTCTCACTAAGATATTCTGAAGTTGCTATGCCTGGCTTCTTTCCATTAGATATTATGGTTGACGAACACTTAAAAAACGGGATTTGGCTGTTACTAATGAACTCCTTGTGTGATTCTACCACAATAAAACACCATAAATGCTGTCCTGATCACTGAAGCAAACTAGGTAGAATTTACTAAGCACTTTGCAGAACATATTATGTCCGCATGAGATAGACCCCATGGTTTTATAAAAACAATTTACTACCACTGAAATGATCGATGATTAGTATGTCCTGGTCCACCACTCCTATTAGAGGAAGAGATTTTAAAGCTGACTTGAATTAGAACCTTCTCGCTCACCAAATGACTCATTCAACAGAGGCAATAAAACAATGCTGCATTTGTCAAACACTGTATTCTAGCAGAATCCTTTCCTCCTCAAAGAAAGCGTTCCACAGAACATCCGTTTGTACCAGGTAACAGTGAAGCTGATACAGGTAGGAGGTGGGCCTCCTCCTTGACCTACATGCCATCTGAAGTCCTATACATATTCTATTCTAGGGCTCTGAGGAATTCAGTCAAAAAACAACTAAAGTGCTAGAAAACATAGGAAGCTAGAGGTACAGTTCTGCCCTTCACTAGCTGTGACTTTGAATAACGTAATCCTCAGAATTGTTATTTGACTTGTTTTTTTTTGTAGAATTCTCTGTAAATCTTTGTAAACTATACACTATTATACAAAGCTGATGCAGTATGCCAGACTCTTAGCTGAGTGAAAGATAAAAATAACAATCTGTGAAGTGCTTTCCACCTGGTAGTATACACGGAACAGCACAATGCAATCCTGCCATCCAAAGTTCTACGCCATCTGTATACCTAGTGCCTAGAGCAAAGAACCATTAAATGAGTGAAGATATGATTCTGCTTAAGGGGAAAGAAACTTGACAGAGATGCAGTGACATGTAAGCTGAGCTCTGAGACTGGGCAGAAAAGAGTTAACAGAGGCCTGAGGATCCTCTCCTTAGAAAGGCCCTGAGATGGTGTCTGGGAACCTGTCTGGTAAACAGTCCCCTACACTTTGTCTAAGTGACAAGGGTGGCACACTGTGCCTAAACCATGGATACAATGTGGTCTACACTGAACACCTGCCTTTACTCCGGATAGCCTAGAATTTTGGTACATACTTGGCAGAGGGTCCTTACATATGATAATCCCAATAAAAACGTTGGCACTGAGTCTCTAATTAGCTTCACTAGAAAACACTTAATGTATGCTGTCACACCTCATTGGAGGAATTACATGTGTGCAGGGATCCCACTAGGAGAGGACTGCTAAAGCCTGTGCCTGGTTTCCTCCGGACTGTGTCCCAGGCTGATTCTGCTGTTTCCTTTCCCTGTTAACAACTCTTAGCCATAAGTATGACTATTTACTGAGTCCTGTGGCTCCTCCTACAAAATCACCAAATTTGGGAGGGGTCTCAAGGACTCCTAGTATAAAGGTATATTCATTCACAAGTACTACCTAGCTATTTAAACTGCAATCCTTTTTTAAAAGGATTTTTAAAATCAATATTTCTATTGATTTCAGAGAGAGAGAGAGATAGAGGGAGGAAAAGAGAGAGAGAAACATCAATGATGAGAGATAATTTTTTTAAATATTTTTACTGATTTCAGAGAGGAAGGAAAAAGGAGAGAGAGAGAGAGAAAAAGAGAGAGAGAGAGAGAGAAAACATCAAAGATGAGAGAGAATCACTGATAGGCCACCTCCTACACACCCCACACTGGAATTGAGCCTTTAACCCTGCATGTGTCCTGACCAGGAATCGAATCCCCTGGTTCCTAGATCAGAGCTCAACCGCTGAGCCACGCCAGCCAGGCTAAACTGCAATCTTTTTGCACAATTTATTTGCAAAATCTAAAAGTTGTCTCCACTCCACTAAGACATCAGACCTCAGAGGAGCCCTAACCGGTTTGGCTCAGTGGATAGAGCATCAACCTGTGGACTAAAGGGTCCCAGGTTCAATTCCTGTCAGGGGCATGTACCTTGGTTGCGGGCACATCCCAAGTGGGAGGTGTGCAGGAGGCAGCCGATAGAGGTTTCCAACTCTCTATCCCTTTCCCTGCCTCTCTGTAAAAATGAAATCAGTAAAATATATTTAAAAAAAAAGAAAACTGAAGAGGAAAGAAGTGTTTGCCTTAAACACACTCCCTAATAATATGTTGAAAGAAACCTGTGGAAATAGGTTTTGTTACAAAGTGTTAACAAAATAGCACAGCTTTCACAAAAGAACTGACATAATACAAATGTGGTGGCTATTGTGCATCTTTCCTACAATCACATCCAAAAGCTACAATACTAGTAATTTCTATATCAAAAAAAGCTACTCTTTTTAAAATAATCCAACTCTCTTTTCCTGTTATTTTTCCATGCTTTTAAATTTTAAAGTTATCAATGATAAAAGGAAAAGGTAAAGAAATATTACCAATCTGACGGCTTCTTTCATCTTTTCTGAAGCAATTGCCAAGATTTCTGTTGTAGGATTGAAGGTCATAGAAGAAACACCGGTAACCAAGTTCATTATAGCTTTGATTGGCTTTGGGTTTGTTTCTTGGAGACAAGACTCTTGACTGTATATGTTCACCACTCCACAGTTAGAGCTGCAAAGGAACAAGGCAACACGGCAGGTTAAACACAAGCGAAGGGAAGAGCAAAGCCTAAGGGGCCAAGATGGTCCGGGCCTGTCCGAACATCTATCTCCGCCAGCCTGTGCTTCTGGACGGCAAGACTCACTGGACCTCCTGCCCAGGGAGGATTTGACTGAAATCTCTTTAGGGATCAACTGTGTTTAGGCTAAGAAAGCCATAAAAATTCACTCTCCACATTCTAAAATTACAGGTGCTGGTTAGTGGTTTGGTAGGTACAAATTACAGGTAAGTATTTAATGCCTCCTCTTCCCAACCTGGATTCTTGGAATGAAGCCATCTCTTCCCCAGTGTACTAACCATTGTTCTCCAGTGATCACACAATAACGTCCTAGGATAATATTTTCAAAATTTCTACTGTACTAACAGTGTTTCCAAAGAACATGTGTTTTTGGTTTACACCACCTAGCCAGATGAAGGCAAAATGCTTTAAGTGCCTTTAAAGTAAAGGCAAGTAACTAAGAGTAATAGGAAAACTTGATGTGATCAAATAGATATTTTGAATATTAAAAAAATACAATGAAACAAGGCAGTCCAGTATTTTCTTTGCTAAAGTACAGATAAACCACCAATAATATTAGGAGGCACTGCATTCTGACAACAAAATGTAAACAATCTGGGTTTACTGATTTTCTATTACTGAATAGTTTATAAAGAGTACTTAAGCACCACCTAGTATATTCAATTATTTAACATTTTCTCATTACCACAATGTGATTCTCTCTTTACTCACCCACAAGCCACATACTGTCCATTCCTCGATGTTGCAATGCTCAATCCATATAAACTGCCTTCATCAACAAATCTGTTCAGGCACTTCCTAGAGTTCACATCCCAAACGTAAACTTCCCCATCCGCTGAATGGAACAGCCAAAGAAGGTTTGGTTAATTTTGTTTTGAACTTGATAGGCAAATGAACTGACCAATCTTGAACATTACAAGAGACTACAAATGAATAACTACTATAAATAACCTGAATACAAAAAACTGGCCTAAAAATATTTCTTACATACACTTCCATGTATGAAAAGCTGCATTCTCAATTAGTCATTAATAAATAGTATCTTTAGATTAAGAGTGAAAAATCACAAACTCTTGAGGTGAGCTTTTAGAAAAAGCTTCTACATTTCACAGATTATTGGAGCAAATGTGAAAAAAATAAGTAAATAAATAAACTATCCACCAGCCCAGGTTTTCTAACATCTATCAATAGGTATTAGAGCACCTGATATGTGAGGCTAGTTGATGACAACTGAAAGCAAAAGAGGCAACAATGAATCCATGAGGAAAAAAAAACTGGTAAAGTTGAAAAGAGAAAAGGTAAATTCTTTTTTCAATTATCCCTTTATCTCAAAACATGCTTTTTATGTAACAATATGAACAATATGATGTCAATCACATAAACTACTTCTTTCAGAAGAGAAAAGGAAGAGGAAAGAGAACAGAGGAGAGTAACAAGTAGGCAACCCCCATTACCAAGACTCAACTTTTGATTACACCTTCCTTCCGTTTAGGGCCTTTCTTATGTAACCTCCTCCATGGTAACCAAAGTTGTAAATCTTTTACATCCACATCCAATTCATATGCCAAATTTCAGTGCTCCTGCTGACTCTCTCCCTCTTCTCCCCAACTCTGACTCTCCCAGGGTCCAAGGCCATTTCACCAGGATCATTACACTGAACCAGTTATTTGTTCCGAAGCATAAGGATGACAGATACCGCTGACCTCCTTATATTAATTATGCTAAAAAGCCCTGCAGAGGCTGTGAGATGCCACTCAGGGGCAGAACCACTCAAACGTCCCACTCCCAACCAGCATGGACTACACTGAGATTGTGATGGCCCTCAAAATCCTTCCGGAAAGGGAGCAAGAGGCAGATGACACTGGACAGGCAGAAAGGCAGAAGAGCAGGAAAGCACAGATTAGAGAACATCGGGATGATAAAGAGCTGTCAATCGTGCTGCAGAAATATCAGGGAAGAGGAGATCTGAACTGCTTTCAGTCAGCAATAAAGAAAATTCCAAACATTTTCCAAGTCAACAGGTGCTAAAAGAGAAGGGATGATTCTACGTAACTTTTCAAAGAAAGACAGTCTTAGAATGACTCATCTTTTACATAAGCATTTACTTCCTTTTCCTCAAACATGTTAGCTGTGTGTGTGAAATGGCTAGCCCTTCACTATTAGTAGTTAGTAAATGAGAAGGCCAATGGCAACAAAAAATGCATGCTAAAAACAAAACTGATTTGCTTACTAAAACAAGAAAGTCTAAAATCAAACAGTTTTTGGTTAAACTTGAAATGTAAACATCTTCAAAGCTTCAAAGAAGCTTCTGATCATGTCATTAACTTACCCGAAGAGGCGTACACTCTTTTACTATCTGAAGAGAACGTGGATGCTGCAATCCTTCCATTGACTTTCATGCTACTAATCAATTCTTTCGTCTAAAAGAGTAATAAATATTGATTGCTTATCAAATCGTTTTAGGAGGTCACAGAAGAATCACACTGTGTAGCACAGGAACAATCCAATTCTCCTGTTTGTAGCACCAACTCAACATTGTTTTCCCCTATACGACCAAGGTTTCCCCCAACTGCCCACAGCTCCTCCCCAAGCGTCACTGTGCTCCTCTACTTGAGATGCAGACTTACGGACCCCTGAGTTATGGTTCAAGACCATCCCTGCACGAATGTCTTATCCTAGAAGAAGCAACATCTAATAATGTTTCACCTTCATTGACAGCAGATGAAAATATCCAGCAACGCCATTTATGAGCAAGAAGGACCCATCTGAGGAGACTTCGAAGTTCTTTACTATCTTCTCTTTCAAACCTTAGGAAGAAAGGGGAATCAAATAAGGATTAATATGGTTTTCCACAAAGCTACCTTTCGTGGACAATTTTGAGTTTCTGATCTTTTAAAATATCTAAGTAAGTCTGACCCTCCTTCTACTCTCTCTGAAAAGCAATGGAAAAAATATCTTCAGGTGAGGATTAACCAAAAAAATTTTTTTTAAAAAAAGGATAAGTGTATTTTCATCCAAAGCTTACAGTATATTCTAGTAGTTATATGTACACATATAGCATTTTGCATTTAACCTCACAAAAAATACTGATAATTGCCAATATCGGTATTATAATTGCTCTTTACAAATGCTGGGCCTTTCAAAATAAAAGTCAGATAAAATTTACAATGTGGTCCAAGGAAAGAAGATACAATGCTTTAAAGATGTCAAATATAAACCTTTTTATAGATTTGTGAAGATTTTTAGGTCCACTGCTGATTATTGATAAGAAAAGGGATGGCCAATTTCCATAGTGTAATAAGTGGATTTGTGATAGGCAGTTATATAGACATGTGGCCAGGTAGAGAAGGTCACTAGGACGGAAAGCCTTGGGTGCCTAGCAACAGGCAAAACTGGGAAAACAAGCACTTCGCCTCAGAATAACCTCTGCCCCCCTCGCTATAGCTGATCATGCGGTTTAGATCCCGGGCCTTTCCTATCACTCTCATGTGGCTTGGACTACCCCCAGCATGTCACTGTCATGCACAGACACAGACCCCCTTGGAGAAGGAACAAGGGGTTGAAGACAGCTCCCAGGCAGACCCTTGCATGACCACTCCCTTAAGCATTAACCCCTAGGGATAATATCAAAGCCTCCGCTTTGTTTCAGCTCCAGGACCAGAAAAGCAGCAAACCCAGACAAAGAGATACCATGGGTCATTGACTAATGACCCTCTGCCTTGCACTAACCAATCACTGGAGAACACGACCTTCATTGAAAGAAAACACCTGGAAAGCTGTTGTATATTCTATTGAGATCTTTCCGAGATCTCCCAATAAATACCGAGACAAGGATCTAGTGCAAACCTTCCTCCTTCCCTACCTCCCGGGAGCACACTCAGGCCTTTCCCTTCTTGTCGTCTTGCCTCCAGGCGAATTTTTACCTTTCTCCTAAACTGCAAGGGCCCTTCTTTTGCTTCTGTAGCGTGTGTCCTGAGCCCATTCCTTCTACAGCTAACTTCTACCTCTGTGACTTTCTAAATAAACTTCCACATAATTTGGGTCTTGGCTCTGAATTCTTTCTTAGCCAGAACTCAAGTACCTAGGTTGTTGAACCAAGGTTGGGTCTGACTCTACCAGTCTACAGATTGTGATCAGTCAATAGATTATATGTTATTCCTGACAATGGCAGCAGTTAATATTTATTTAGCATTTGTCATGTGGCAGATAATTAAGGAGCTTTAAAAAAAATTATCTCTTTTAATATAATACTTATGGCCCTGAGTTTACAAAAAGGCTCAGAGATTGACCTTACCAAAATGTTTACAATCGAAATGGTGGCTCCCTGACCAACTAATTTGATTCCCAAATGGTCAAATTTGAGTTTGAACTAGTAATCTGGGGTTCTTAACCTTTTCTGTATATTCACCCTCTGGCAAATTGGTGAAGTATAAAGGTTGTCCAAATCATTCATAACTGAAGGAAATGCTATAATTCTGTAGTCTTCATTTTTCAAATCTGCATACATATAAGGCTTGCATATCCTAGTCAGCCATTTCCCCCTTATTCTAATGTTCTTAATTACATTTTTAAAAATATGTGTGTATCTTTTTATTGATTTTAGAGAGGGAGAGAGAGAAACATCAATGATGAGAGAGAATCATTAATTGCTGCCTCCTGCATACCTCACATGGGCATCAAGCCAACAACCCGAGCATGTGCCCCAACCAGGAATCGAACCTGTGCCCTCCTGGTTCATAGGTCGATGCTCAACCATCTGAGCCACACCAAATGGGCTAATTAGTTTCTTGGGTTACTTACAGTGTTTTATAATGATGAGACTCAGAATAGTGTTCAATAGCATAGTATCACAAAAAAATACATTTGATTTATCATTATTGTTAATCCTCATGCAAGAATATTTTTCTATTGATTTTTAGAGAGAGCAGAAGGAAGGGGGAGAAACAGAGTGAGAGAAACATGGATTTGAGAGATCCATCAATTGGTTGCCTTTTGCACATACCCCAACCAAGGCTGGTAACTGGACCTGCAACCTAGGTACAAGCCCTATCAGAATTGAGCTCATGATCCTCCAGTTCTGTGTGGGTCGACGCTCTGACCATTGAACAACACTGGCCAGGGGGAAACCTAAATTTTAACAATATCCCCAGGTGATTTCCATGCACATTAACATTTGAAAAGCACCAGCTTAAAACATAATTAGGTAAATATATATCCCCCAGACCAGATTCTTAAATCTACTTGGAAAGGATCACTAAAGGCATCAGAGAACATAGGAAAGAAAAAAAATCTAAGAATAAACATCATAACTGTTTCTAAAGTAGGCCTTACGCACTTTTAACCACTAGCAGAAAACAGGCTGGACAGAGGTACCCCATCCTTCACAGCCCCCAACACACACAGTTTAACAGGGGACTGCCAGTGAGCTGCAGCCTAAGCCAACACCGCCTCCCAGGATTCATGTTAGCCCTGCCAAGCTTACTGCAAGAGCTCTGTTCCCAAAGGATTAACGAAGGTGCCATTGTATTTTGTGGTAATGGGCAGGGACACACAGGGGAAGAATGGGTGAGGTGGAGGAAACAAATTTACACCTGATAAAAAGTTCAATGTTTAAGCAACTCATGCCTTAAAATACAGTCCAACCTCTAAAAGCAGTACTTTATTTCCTTTAAGTTTAAACCAAAATCCTATTATAACAAACACTAGAACTAGAAGGTATCAAAATTTCCTGAAGAGCAGAGAGGTGAAATAATTTGTCCAACGAAGTAAAACACATCCTCTACCTCCCAGGCTCATGTTCTTTCCTCTGCATTAACTGCTAATTTTACAGACAAGTATTTGCAACTGTTTTTCTGGTCTAGGAGGATATATATTTCCGAATTATGATTTTCCCATAGTAAGTGCTCAATGCAAAGCCAGCTCACCGTTTTCATTCAAACATATTATTTCAACCACGCAGTGACATTTTCTAAACAATACTATAACTAAAGAAACTTATTTTTAAGAATCCTATAGGGAAGGAACAGTTGAGATCTTGCTCCCCGGCATAAGTCACCAGTTTGGCTCAAATAAATGCGTATAAAAATTCTCATAAAATTATGGGGAAACTAGGTGGCTGTAAATACTGTTAAATGAACTCAGCTATGGGCTGGGGAGTGGGGAGATGAGAAGCTATGTGTTCAACAGAAACCTTACCTCTCACTTGATGTATCGGAATTAACTTTCCAGCCAGCATGTCATAGACGTAAAGCACCTTGCTGTGGGTACTGGTGGCTAAAACCTCTTCTCCATTAGCACTAAAACGAGCCTTAAAGATCGGAAACTTTTCCAAATAGATGCTCTGAATTTTAGGATTTGTTTTCCCATCAACCTATAAGGAAGTACAAAATATTCCTTTTGGTTATTTCCACAGACCCTGTATACCGGTAGCAAACTTTTCACTCCGAGTCTTCATTTAAAAATGCAACGACATACCTGAAAGAGGGATATGGAGTTATCTAGTGCAGCGACCATCACCACCTGAGCACAGGGATGGAACTGCACAGACGAGATGCGAGCAGTCGTAGGACGTTCAGCGTTGGCATGCAGGCAGTTCTTCATCTGTGGAAAAATGAAGCTGCAATTTTATCACCTCAAATGGGTTGGCATTATTTTCTTTAGAGCATGAAGGAATTACATTATAAAGCGGTTTATTTGTAGAACAAAGCCCACGGGGATGGTACCAAAAGGCCTCAGCTCTGCTACCAACTAGCAGGTCATTTTACCATACAATAACTCACTTTTACTATCTGCCAAATGAGGATTAGATCAGTAAGCTCACGGAGCACCCCAGGATACAATCATTTCTCCAAATGTACCCTATTGGTTTGTTTTGTTTTGTTTTTAATCTTCATCTGAAGACATGTTTTTATTGATTTGTGAGAGAGAGGAAGGGGGAAAATCATCAATGTGAGAAACACTGACTGGTTTCCTCCCATACACACCCCAATGGGGCACTCACAGAACCTGCAATCTAGGTATGTGCCCTGTCCAGGAATCGAACCTGAAACCTTTTGGGATGCACCCTATTTGCGTTAGAAGACTGACTTCCAGGGAAATTTTACTGAAAACTATCCGGTGTCTTTGCATCATGGCACAAAATAAGAGGTTCTATGATTAGCATGAAGTACTTATGTTCTGCAGGTGTGTGATTATTAGTTTGAAGTAATGACGATCTCCTGCATCATTCGAACTATTTTCAGTTACTTCTTTGTTTTTATAGGGTTTTCCTTCTGTATTAAAAATTTAATTACATAGAAAACAAGGTATTATGTGTATGCTTTGTAACCACTGAAGTTAAATTTTTATGGTGACTCCATTTTCAATGGAGGTGCATTCACTCTATGAGGAGCTCAAAGGTTTTAAGGTGAGAGGAGACAGAATCACTCTTTTTCCTTATAATTTACCATAAAAAGGTCCCCTTTCCCATCCAAATACACATGCCACTGTTTTATAGTGGGAAAAAATATCCACATCAAAGAGAGATCTGTCCATGCGACGGATATTTAACTGAAGCACGGTGCTGGGTAGGCACTTGGTTAGCAATGAACAAGCTAAACACAGTGAGGAGTTAGAAAGCAATGAGTGGCCAGAAGAGACCTCTCTGAAGTGTCCTTTGAGCAGAAAGGTATAATGGTTGGCTATTAGCAGTGCCTGAGAACAGGCACAAAGAAGAGCAAGAGCACAAGTTCTAGGCAAGAAAGGACTCAGCTCATTCCAGAAACAGGAAGAAGGCCTGCATGGCTTGACTAGGAAATACAGGGAAAAGGTCTGAGAGGAAGTTTTGGATGTGGGCAGAAGCCAGACCACGAAGGGCAGCGTAGACCGTGAAAAGGAATAAAGAAGTTTTCAAAACGCAATGAAAAGTGACATAATGTTTTATTTTAAAAGTATCACTCTGGCAACTATATGGAGAGTAGTTCAGGAGGAAGTGAAGTGGACGTGGGAAACTAGTTACAAAGCTACTGCACAGAAACCAGGGTGACCGAAGACAGCAGAATGAACTAGACTGGTGCCAAGAGAAATAAAGGAAAATGCAAGAGGAGAAATCAAATAGGATTCCTAAAAGATTCCTAGGGACATCATTTAATTTTTTTGATCATTTTTGTAACAGATGAAAAACTAGCGTAAGTATGTACCAAGGCAAAATGACATTGAACACATTTAGTCCCACAGATCAAAGGAATCCATACAGCTGTAACTGGGAAGATACTGAATTTCAGAGGTAATTAGCGGGAGTAATTAGCGGGAAGGCCCAACTTCACTGACTCTCACCTTTAAGATTCCTTTAGGAAGAGAGGTCGATGTGGATATGAAATTCCCAGTCCTTTGCAACAAATCATCTTCATCCTCTTCACTTTCATCTAAGTCAAACAAACCCACAGGCTGATCTTTAGAATTGAGATGAACATTACCTACCCCAGATGTCAATAATTGAAACCTCAACTCCCTTCTCAGCCTCCCAACCTTAACTATTTATTTAAACTGCAATTAGTAAAACAGCAAAATAAATTTGAAATAGAGAAAAAGGAAGACACAGAGCTCAATATATATAATCAAAATCAAGCCTAATGCTAGAATGAAAGACACACATTCACAGACAGTGACTAGAGCAAGATGAAATTAAGTTGAAATAAAGTTAGCATTTAATTTGAAAAGAATTCACATTGAGTTCTTTAGCAATAGGTGGGCAGCAGAGCTAGCTTAACAACTCAGTGAAAAAGAGCTAGAACTGAAAGACCAAGGTCAGCAAACTGTATATCAGAACTTCAAAGAGAGCTAAGAGCATCCTGCTGTGGCTCAGTGGCTGAGCATTGACCTCTAAACCAGAAGGTCACAGTTCAATTCCCAGTCAGGGCACATGCTCAGGTGGCGGGCTGTCCCCAGGACGGGGGGAGGAGTCAGCTGATGGATAATCCTCTCTCATTATTGATGCTTTTCTCTCTCTCTCCCTCCCTCTCTGAAATCAATAAAAACATGTATTAAAAAAATAGGAGGAAGAAAGAGTACAACATTATGTGATGTGTTTAAGCAGAGGCTAAATTATCATCTAACAGATGTTGTACAAAAGGTTCATGCAGTGGGTAAAGTAAGCTACAACACTAAGATTCCCACAACCTCTGTATCTGGCTGAAAACCAGAAGATACACTTCTACTGAATAACAGGTTGAGTTTTCCAACAGCATTATGTAAAACAAGTAGCTCCTTTGTATGGGGGCTCCCTGTACCTTAGTACTATAAGGACGGATGGGTGTGGTGAAGGTACTTTACTACCATGAGGACTGACAGGTGGAGTAAGGGAGGAGAGGTAGTGGTGGTAATCAAACAGAAACTCATCGAATATCAAGGAAGCTAAGGAAGGGCTCCTGAATTATGTGGAAGATCTTATCTGGGACTCCCTAAAGGATTTCAAAGGTCCCAAGTATAAAATGTATGAACTCCAAGCACATAAATCAGAACTTGGCTTAGCCATTCATAGCTATATCTAAACTCAAGGATCTAGAAAGCAGAAAACAGTTATGGTACAAACCAAATTTAAAACCTGGAACTGAAAGGTTAAGTTTTAGAAAGTGACTAATTATCTGGGCTTGACCTGACATGTGCTCCTTAGGCAGACATCCCATTTCCTACTGGTCAGCTAAATTAGTTGCAGTGTCTTCAGAAGGGACTATGAATCAAGAAGCAACAGTGCTACTCTTTTTTCCTTAATCCTATCCATAATGCAACAGTTCTGTTGAGGAAAAAAAAATCATAAAATCCACCCGGTATCTCTTTACAGTTAAGAATGTGCTGTTTGCCGAAAACGGTTTGGCTCAGTGGATAGAGCATCGGCCTGCGGACTGAAGGTCCCGGGTTTGATTCCGGTCAAGGGCATGTATGTACCTTGGTTGCGGGCACATCCCCAGTTGGGGGTATGCAGGAGGCAGCTGATCAATGTCTCTCTCTCATCAATGTTTCTAGCTCTCTATCCCTCTCTCTTCTCTCTGTAAAAATCAATAAAATATATTAAAAAATATATATATATATGCTGTTAAGTAAGCCTTACATTATTGCAAAAGGGTTTCCCTCAGAGAAATGGAGGACTTCAAAACCAGATATTTTTTTAAAAAGACATATTTGAAACAACAGGTTTTATTATTTGTTGTTGTTCTTTTAATATGGAATGCTTCAGGAATGTGTGTCTTCCTTGCACAGGGACCATGCAATCTCTGGATTGTCCCAATTTAGCATATGTGCTGCCAAAGCGAGCACAAAACACCAGGTTTTAATGAGCCTCATGAGAAAGCTCAAGTAATAACAGAACAGGAAGAGAACTTCTTTACTAACAAAGGCATCAACACTTACCATCTGAAGAGGTTTTCCGCTTATTAGTCTCTACCCAGGCAGGTACTCCCCCCATGGCATGCTGAAATCTAAGCAAAAACATGAAAAACTTGTATGGTAACCACTGTATGTTCATAGAGCATGATACATTTTCAGAATATAGGTAAGACCATCCTTGAGAGCATGTTTATATTCTCTTCCAAAGAAATTATTACCTTTAAGAACAAAACCGGTTTGGCTCAATGGATAGAGCGTCGGCCTGCAGACTGAAAGGTCCCAGGCTCGATTCCGGTCAAGGGCATGTACCTTGGTTGCAGGCACATCCCCAGTGGGGGGTGTGCAGGAGGCGGCTGATCGATGTCTCTCTCTCATTGATGTTTCTAACTTTCTATCCCTCTCCTTTCCTCTCAGTGAAAAATCAATAAAATACATTAAAAAAAAAAAAAAGAACAAAAGGGCTATACACACAAAATAGTCCCAATGAACTTACTTTAGAAACTTTCATGAAACTATCTATCTAAACTTGTCCTGGATACAGGACACCTGGATAAATATTTGTTGTTAATTATTTACATCTAACTATATGGTTGTCTTATTTGCTCATTTCAACACATCCGAAATGTGGGACTCATCCCAGATGGAGAGTCTACCGTCACCAGGACTTTCCCTTGAAGGAATTTTTTAACGCCCTGGCACACACCTGAAAGAGGCTGAAACAACTAGGACTGAGGGGCAGGAGACTGTAGATGAGAAAGAGCTCCAGAAGCCTGCACGGTAGTTGGCAGACACTTTGCTGAACACTAAGCTGCACACTCATAGGTGAAAACTCCATGCGGCGAGGCCAACAACTTCTAAGGAGCTGTGACTTTGCACAACACCACTGGAGTTCCAATTAGAGAAGGCCCTTTCTGAACACGGGGCATTCAGTAAGAGATGCCAGAGAGGGCATACCTTAGTATGGAGCTAACCCAGCCTCGAGTATAATATACTACTCTAGAACAAAGCTAAAAAGAAACCTTTTAAAGGATCAAATTGATCTCTGAGCCAATTAACTGCCCACCAACACAGTTTAATAGTCATTAAAAGCAAAAAAAAAAACAACCCAGCAGGTGTGGTTCAGTGGTTGAGTTTCGACCCATGCACCAAGAGGTCACGGGTCCATTCCTGGTCAGGGTCCCCGTCAGTCATCCCCTCCCCTCACCCCAATCGGCCCAATTGCCGGGTAGGCTGAGGGCCCCATCTCTAAACAAATTCGTGCACCAGACCTTTAGTAAGGACAGAAAATATCAGTGATTATCAGGGACTAGAGGGGTTAGAAGTTGAGGAGAGAGGGTAGTATAAGAGAACTTTTGGGAGTGATGGCAGTGTTCTATATTTTTACTCCTTTTCTTAATTATTGTGGTGCTTACATGACTATGTGTTTAACAAAATTCAGAGATACTTTGCAAGAGTAAATTTTACTGTAAATTATACTTCAATAAACCTACTTTAGAAAAGTAACAATGCAATAAATCTCTAGAAGTGCTTTTTTTTAAATATATTTTATTGATTTTTTACAGAGAGAAAGGGAGAGGGACAGAGAGCTAGAAATATTGATGAGAGAGAAACATCGATCAGCTGCCTCTTGCACAACCCCCACTGGGGATGTGCCCGCAATCAAGGTACATGCCCTTGACCAGAATCAAACCTGGGACCCTTCAGTCCATAGGCTGATGCTCTATCCAATAAGCCAAACCAGTCTTGGCTAGAAATGCTTTTAAATGTCAGTACAAACAAAAAGAAAATATTTTCTTTCAACAACAAATAACTAAAATTAAAAAAAAATTTTTTTTTTCAGCTGAAACCGGTTTGGCTCAGTGGATAGAGCGTCAGTCTGCAGACTGAAAGGTCCCAGGTTCGATTCCAGTCAAGGGCATGTACATTGGTTGCGGGCACATCTCCAGTGGGGTGTGCAGGAGGCAACTGATCGATCTCTCTCTCATCGATGTTTCTAGCTCTCTATCCCTCTCCCTTCCTCTCTATAAAAAAATCAATAAAATCAATTTTTTTAAAAATATTTTTCAATATTTTCAAGTTTTGCCCTGGCCACTACGGTTCAGTTGGTTGGACTGTCAGTCCATACACACACACACACAGTCAATCCATATAAACACACACACACACACACACACACACACACACACACACACAAAGATCTTCATGTCTGAACTGGAAGAATCAATATGAAATCATTATGTTAAGATATACACATATTTCCTAGCTCTGTTCAACTAAAAGAGCTTGAAAAGTGTGAAAAAGAGATGGCTTACCATATACAAACGAACAGGCAAGTAAGCAACATTATCATTGACTATATCTGGGTGATGGGATTACAAGTTTTCCAAAATCTTTTTGTACTTGTATCTCATCTTCTCCCAAAATACTAAAATTTAATCATGTCTTCCATTAGCAATGCTCCTACTGTTTCAAAATGGAAATCATATTACCCAAGAAGCTATTACAACCAAAGACTGAGCAAATCAATATAAACTACTGGTTATAAAGACCTCCTCTTTAAGTCATGTGAAAAAGGATACTTACTCTTCCTTAAGTCTCTTTTGAAGCTCATTTTTTGAAAGTTTATTTTCACTGGCATTTTTCATCATATCTTTCCGAAAACGATTGCTCATCATGTCAACCCTATAAAAAACAGAACAGCATGGTTTAACTGACTTTTAAAGAACTAATATGAAACAAATGTTGTCTTTAGTAGTTTGAGAAAACTACTAGTAATTTAATTGAAGAATCTAAGTCAAGACTTGTAAGATATGGAACACCTGAGATGCACATTCTCTATTTTTCCCCAAAACAAAAAGGAATCTCCAATATTTTAGATTATACAGTTTACTCTTTGAATAGCTAATATTTCAAACACATAATGACTTTACACACAGCTTATGCCATTCACCTAAATAAAATCCAGGTAAAATAAAAAATTAATTTTAAAAAAAATCTTAAAATACTATGAAGGAAAAATATAGGCACCCATTTCTCTCTAGTGGACTTCTTACTTTTTAACAACAAAAAAAGAAAAAAAAGATTCCTAGACTTAACTATATGAAAATTTAAATATTCTATCAGACATTTTCAAAAGCATTAAAAGGCAAACAAAGCTCAGAGAAAAACCTACAATAAATTTGACATATAAAGGTTTGAAATTCTCAACATGTAAGGAGCTTATATCGCAAGATCATTAAGAAACAATCTCATCTGCCATTTGTGACAACATGAATGAACCTGGAGACATTATGGTAAGTCAAATAAAACAGAGCCTGGCGGTGTTACTCTGTGGTTGAATATCGACTTATGAACCAGAACATCACATTTTGAGTCCTGACAGGGCAAATCCCTGGGTTATGGGCTCAATCCCCAGTGTGAGGCATGCAGGAGGCAGCAGATCAATGATTCTCTCTTGATGTTTCTCTCTCTCTCTTCCCCCTTCCTTTCCTCTCTGAAAGCAATAAAAATATATTTAGAGGGAAAAAAGACAAAAAAATACTGATTGATCTCTTTATATATGGAATCTAAAAAGGCAGGCCATATCGAAGCAGAAAGTAAATGGTAGTTACCAGGGATGGGGACGTGAGGAAAATGGAGGAGGGGGTCAAAATTGCAATTATATAGGATGAATGTCTAAAGAGCTAAGGTAAAGCATAATGACTATACTTAATATTACTACATTGTATAGTGGAAATTTACTGAGAGAGTAGATTTCAGGGACTCTCATCATACATGCAAAAAATGGAAACTATATGAGGAGAAGGATATGTTAATTAGTTTGACTAGCAATCATTTTACTACAAAATATCATGTTGTTCCCTTAAATACATATAATTTCTGCTAAATAAAATCTCTACAGTAAACAAAACAAAGATATAAAAGAGGGTATTTTAAGAAACACCAAAGAAAAATGTTTTCTCAGCACTAAGTATGTATTTTCCACCCATTAAATTGACAGTATGAAAAAAGCATTACTTGTAAGAACGAAATGCAATGGCACCTTTTAATGGGATGATAAATTGGTAGGATCTCATGCTCAGTCTAATAGTACTAGAGGCCTGGTGCACGAAATTATGCACTCGTGGGAGGAGGTGTGAGGGGAGGTCCCTCAACCCAGCCTGTGCCCTCTTGTAGTCCAGGAGCCCTCAGGGGATGTCCAACTGCTGGCTTAGGCCCGTTCCCCACAGGGACATCCTTAGTGTTGCCATAGAGGCAGGAGAGGCTCCCACTAGCTCACCAGCTGACCACCAGAGGGCAGCTCCTTCATTGAGCATCTGCCCCCCTGGTGGTCAGTATGCAACCAGTCATTCTGCCATCAGGCTAAAACTGGCTCTCAGACATCCCCCAAAGGGTCCCAGATTGCAAGAGAGCGTAGGCCAGGCCAAGGGATCACACCAGTGCATGATCAGGGAGGTTGGCTAGCCCGGGATGGACTACAAGAGGGCTTCAGGGTGTGTCCGGTCCATTTTGCTCACTCCCAATTGGCGGGACCCCAGCAGCAAGCTAACCTGGTGGTCAGTGCACTTCATAGCAACTGGTTGACCGTCTACCCCCTGGTGGTCAGTGCACATCATATAGAGCAGTTGAGCAGCCTTAGCATATCATTAGCATATCATTAGCATAGTATGCTTTGATTGACTGAACAGCCAACCAGGGACACTTAGCATATCAGGGTTTTATTATAAAAGATTCATCAAGAGCCTTAAAAAATGCCTGTGCTCTTTAAGTAATTCTACTGTAAATAACCTTTCTTAAATAATTAAAAAAGTGAGTTAATGTTTATGCAAATGTGTATCTCAACATTAATTTTTTTAAAGGGGAAAAAAACTATCCGTCCATTAACAGCTATGGAAATTTGGTAAACTCACACAACAGAATACAACCCTTTTTCAAGGGGGAAAAAATACTTGCAAGTGTCATTTTCACTTACTAAAATACACATTATGTATATAGATTAGTCTTTTCTCAGTCCTAGCCATTGTGCTAAGAGCTCTACATATACTATTTCATTAAATGTCAAAAGCCTTCTGTATAGTTACTATCATCATCTCCATTTTACAAATGAGAAAAGATAGTTCCAAACTTGCCCAATGATCAGTTAGAAACTGGCCAAATAAGGAGGCAAAATCAGGTCTAGACAGCACAGAAGAGAAGAGAACGGGAGGGTAGTATGCCAACACGTTAACCTCGGTGGCAAGATTAGGAATGACCGTTTCTTTCCTATGCTTTCTAGTATTTTTCAAATCTTCACATAATCACATATTCATAAAAAGAACCTTTTTCAAACCTGCAATATACCTTTTAAAGTATCCAGAGAGAATCCAGAAGAAAACATTTGGCAACTTACATTTCCTCATCTTCATCTTCTTCATCCACCCAAACTGGCTTCTTTTGAGGTGGAAAATTATCTTTTGCTTCATTCTCCACTTCTGAGTCACTTGAGTCTTCCCGTACTCGAGCCTAGAGAAGAAAAAATGTCCTCAAGCACTGAGTTTTTTACCTTCCACCGTGAAAGACAAAGACACCTTGAAGATAGATGGCTTGTAGGATGTTTTGCTTTTTCAGCCCTGTGATAAGATAGTAAAACAGAATGTTATCACAGCCAATGCTGAAGGAAAAGATAGAAAATGAGAAAATTAGAGAACGGTAGGTACCCCACACTGGACAGGCGAGGTAAGATGGAACAGTCAAGGAGAGAACATCAACGTGCTCAAAGGAAAAGACCAAGCAAGACCAGAATAAGATGAAGAAAGGAGCCGGAAAAACCTCAGAACTACAGAAATTACGGGACCAGAGGCAGACTAGCCTCAAAGATAAAATAACAGGACTGGATGTCACAGTTAGCTGGTACTGTATTTCACATTCTTAGACATACCTCTTTCCCATTTATCTGTCATTCCTGACCCGCTACCTTTTTAAGAAATGTGATCCTGTTCTATCAAGTCTAAATCTAGACCACACACTAGCTCCTGAAGTGAGCTTGAGCTTTCCCCAAACCACAGGGTAGAAATAAACAAATTATTCCTACGGGCTAATTCCCACCCAGGACCCTTCCAAGCCCTGTAAATCCAATAAATCCCACCTCACCCGGACAGTTTCTTTTCCTGACTAGGGAACAGCCACACGGTCCAACCTTTTTCCCACAGCAGTCCTCTACCTCCCTACTACATTTCTGCAGCTTCTCCCATCCGCACCCAAAGCAGCTTCCGGCGCTCAGCTGTCACTTGCTGGGTCCGCTTTTATCTGGCAAACTGCAGTCATCAGTGATCAGTGAGGTCCTGCGGGGCCACCCTTCTCTATGCACGCTTATCTCCCTCCCCTTCCCCAAATGCTTTTTTTTCTTTCTTCTCTTCAGCACTTGTCACTGAGAATTTTACAGCATTTCTCCCCTTTATGCCTCTGCCCCAGCACGCAAGCTCCAGGAGGGCAGGGATTTTTCTCCTTTTTTTTTTTTTTCCCCATTGCTGTTTCTCCGCCGGTGCCCAGAACAATGCCCGGGGCTCCTTATCTTCGAGCAAAAAAGCCAAATATAGCATAAAAGATATGATGATTTTTTTTTTTTAAGTGTGCCAAAAACAGGGTTTTCATTACCAGGGGGGAAAAAAAAATATCCGACACCTAACAGGCTCCCCAGCACTGGCTGAATAGCCGGAGACGTAATCATTCTCCAAGTTGGAGAGAAAAGCATTGGGAGAAATGTTAAAACGCAGATTCCCAGGCCGAATCCTAATCGCACAAACCAAGGGGAACTCCGGGGTCGCCGCGAGGCACAGAGACGGGTGCCCGGGCGACCCCGCGGAGGGAGGAGCCCTGGGCAGGAGGGTGCGCGGGGCTGCACCGCGGAAAGATGCTCCGGACCCCAGTCCCCTAAGCAAATGGGTGCTGCGCGCCCGCCGCTGCGGGGCCGCGGCGGCTGCCACGCCCGCGGGGACGGCGCGGTCTCCGCCCCCCCAGCCCTTCCGCCGGGGCCCCCTCGGCGCCCGCGTTCTCCCGCTCGCTCGCTCCCTCCCTCCCTCCCACCTGGGTCTCCCCGGCGCCGCAGGTCGCCCAGGCTCCGCCTCCGGAGGTTCGCCGCCCACCGCGCGCCCCGCCCGAGCGCGCCCAGCCCCGCGCGCGCCGCGGCCTCTCTCACCCGCGGGCCTCGCAAGCGC
>PVJN01025853.1:9099-29713 GCA_004026805.1 Lasiurus borealis | reverse complement strand
GAGGAAGAGAGAGAGCAAGATACTGAAAGCCTATTTAAAGAAATAATGAATGAAAACTTCCCACATCTGGTGAAAGAAATAGACTTACAAGTCCAGGAAGCACACAGAACCCCATATAAAAGAATTCCAAAGAGGACCACACCAAGACACATCATAATTAAAATACCAAGAGCAAAAGACAAAGAGAGAATATTAAAAGTAGCAAGAGAAAAACAGTTCATTACCTACAAGGAAGCATCCATATGACTGTCAGCTGATTTCTCAACAGAAACAATGCAGGCCAGATGGGAGTGGCAAGAAATGTTCAACGTGATGAATAGCAAGAACCTACAACCAAGAATAATCTATCCAGCAAAGCTAACATTCAGAATTGAAGGGCAGATAAAGAGCTTCACAGAGAAGAAAAAGCTAAAGGAGTTCATCAACTCCAAACCAGTATTATATGAAATGCTAAAAGGTACTCTTCTAGAAGAGGAAGAAGAAAAAGGTAAAAGCCAAAAAATTATGAACAACAAATACATATCTATCAACAAGTGAATCTAAAAATTAAGTGAATTAAAAATTTGATCAGCAGAATAAACTGGTGAATATACGAGAATCAGGAGCACAGAAAGGGAGTGGACTGATAATTCTCAGGGGGAAAGGGGTGAGGGGTGTACAGTGAGAGACTGGACAAAAATCATACACCTATGGATGAGATCAATGGGAGGGAGCTAAGGGCAGAGGGAGGGGTAGGAGCTGGGTGGAGGGGTGCTATAGAGGGGAAAAAAGAGAAACAAATGTAATAATCTGAATAATAAAGATTTAATTAAAAAAATAAAAAAATAAAATAAAAATATAATAACTAAAAGAAAAAAAATTAAAAAAGAAACAATAGTAATAAATTACCTAGCCCTACAACCCAGAGAGTTAGAAAGAGAGCAATAGGATAAGCCCAGTGTAAGAGAAAGAAGAAAATAATAAAGATCAGAACAGAGATAAACGACAGAGGTAAAAAACACAATACAAAAGATCAACAAAAATAAGATCTGGTTCTTTGAAAGGATATACAAGATTGATGAATTTCTAGTTAGGCTCATCAAGAAGCAAAGAGAGAGGATCAAAAAATAAACAAAATCAGAAATGAAAGAGGCGAAATAACAACAAACCTTAGAGAAATACAAAGGATTGGAAAAAAAAATACTATGAGAAAATCTCTTCCAACAAACTGGACAACCTGGAGGAAATGGATATATTTCTAGAAAAATACAACCTTCCAAAACTCAATCAGGAAGAATCTAAACATCTCAATAAGCCAATAACTATGGAAGAAATTGAAGCAGTTATCAAAAAGCTTCCAGGAAAAAAAAAATAAGCCCAGGGCCAGAAGGTTTTACAGGGGAGTTATACCAAACCTTCAAGGAAGAATTAAAATCTATCCTCCTCAGACTATTTGAAAAAATTCAAGAAGAAGGAACACTTCCAAGCTCCTCTGAAGCCAGCATCATCCTAATACCAAAACCAGATAAAGATAACACAATGAAAGATAATTACATACCAATATCCCTCATGAACATAGATGCCAAAATCCTCAACAAAATCCTTGCAAATCAGATCCAGCAGTACATCAGAAAGATCATACACCATGTCCAAGTAGGATTTATCCCAGGGCTGCAAGGATGGTACAATATCCACAAATCAATAAACATGATACATCACATAAACAAATTGAGAGATAAAAAATCACTAAGTCATATCAATTGATGCAGAAAAAGCATTTGACAAAATCTAACACCCATTTTTGATAAACTCTTATCAGGGTGGAAATAGAAGGATCATATCTCAACATAATAAAAGCCATATATGAAAAACCTAGTCAACATCATACTAAATGGACAAAAACTAAAACTATTTCCCCTAAGAATAGGAATAAGACAGGGATGCCCATTCTCACCACTCCTGTTTGACATAGTACTGGAAGTATTAGCTATTGTGATTAAATAAGAAAAAGAAATAAAAGACATCTAATTGGGAAAAAAGGCATCCTTGTTTGCAGACGACATGATATTGTACATAAAAAACCCGAAAGACTCAATCAAAAATTATTAGATTTAATAAATGAATTCGGCAATGTTGCCGAATACAAATTAATGCCGAGAAATCTATGGCATTTCTATATACCAATAGTGAACTTACAGAAAGAGAGACTAAAAAAGCAATTCCATTGACCATCGCACTAAAAAAATTAAGATACTTAACTAAGGGGGTAAAAGACCTACATGTGGAAAACTACAGGATATTGAAAAAAGAGATAGAGGAAGATGTAAACAGATGGAAGAACATACCATGTTCATGGATTGGTAGAATCAACATCATCAAAACATCCATACTAACCAAAGCAATCTATAGATTCAATGCACTTTTCATTAAAATACCAATGGCATATTTCACAGGTGTAAAAATTGTTTGAAAATTCACCCAGTCCAAAAATTCATCTGGAATAAAAAAGACTCAGAAAGCTGCATCAATCCTGAGAGAGAAGAACAGAGTTGGTGGGATCTCAATACCAGATTTCAAGCTGTATTACAAAGCCACTGTTCTCAAAACAGCCTGGTACTGGCACAAGAACAGATATATAGACCAGTGGAATAGAATAGAGAATCCAGGAATCGACCCAAACCACTATGATTAATTAATATATGACAAAGGAGGCATGAACATACAATGGACTCAAGATAGTCTCCTGAATAAATAGTGTTCGGAAAATTGGACAAATACATGCGAAAAAGAAAATGAAAGTAGACCACCAATTTACACCATACACAAAAATAAACTCAAAATGGAGAAAGGACTTATACATAAGATGGGAAACCATAAAAATACTAGAGGAATCCACAGGCAGCACAATCTCAGACATGTGCCAAAGCAATAAACAAATGGGACTACATCAAAATAGAAAGCTTTTGCACAGCAAAAGTAACCATCAATAAAACAACAAGAAAGCCCACTACATGGGAGAATATATTTGCCAATGTTATCACTGATAAAGGTTTCATCTCCAACATTTATACTAAATTTTATAGGGAACTCACACAACATACAAAAGAAAGATAAACAACCCAATAAAAGAATGGACAACAGACCTAAATAGATAACTTTTCGAAAGAAGACAGAAAGAAGGCCAAGAGACATATGAAAACATGCTCAAAGTCACTAATTTTTCGATATGCAAATCAAAATGACTATGCAATACCAACTCACACCTGTCAGAATGGCTATAATCAACAATTCAACAAATGACAAGAGCTGGCCAGGATGCAGAGAAAAAGGAACCCTCATGCACTGCTGGTGGGAATGCAAATTAGTGCAGCCACTGTGATGAACAGTATGGAGTCCTCTCAAAAAACTAAAAATGGAACTCCCATTTGACCCAGTGATCTCACTTCTAGGAATATAACCCAAGAAACTAGAAACACCAATCACAAACAATATATGCACCTCTATGTTCATAACAGCACAATTCACCATAGCTAAGATTTGGAAACAGCCTAAATGCCCATCAGCAGATGAGTGGATTAGAAAACCATGGTACATCTACACAATGGAATACTATGCTGCCATAAAAAAGAATAATTCTTATCATTTGCAGCAGCATGGATAGAACTGGACAGCATTGTGCTAAGTGAAATAATCCAGGCAATGAAAGAAAAATGCCACATGATCTTATTCATTTATGGAAAATAAAGAACATTATAACCTGATGAATAAAAAGATTGATAGAGGCAGTGAAGCATCAAACAGACTATCAAATTACAGTGGGAAGGCTGGAAAGTGTTGGGAAAGAGGGGGGAAGAGATCAACCAAAGTACTTGTATGCATGCATATAAGCACAATCAATGGACACAAGACAGTGGCAGGGTGGAGGGGTGAAGGTTAGGGGAGGCCAGGGGAGGGTAAATGGGAAAAAAAGGAGATATATATATTACTCTTTGAATACTCAAACAATAAAATAAAATTAAAATTAAAATAAAAAGAAAAAAGAAAATTCTGATTCTCATCTACATGTCAGCAAGGTTTTTCAGAGGTAACATTTATAAAAATGAAAAACAGAAATAGAATTGGTGCTAAATCTGTCTCATTCAATCAGTAAACAATGTTCATCCGTGGATATGTGAATTAACTTAAAAATGTTACTAGCTATATTCATCTCTTTAAAAAATATATTATTCAAAAAATGTGACAGTAATTTAACTACAGAGCCAAAGTGTCACTATTTTGCTAATTAAACTTGACCTAAGTTCTCACATGTTCCAAAGGTTACATAAGTCAGTATCAAATGGCTTGACAGGAATGGGGCAAGAATTTTGCCTTCCTCCTTCCATTACACAAGAAACCAGCAATAAGCAGGACAGTCAGGTGGTAGGTGCTGGGCAACTACAACTGACATGGATGCCGCTCTTTTCCAGATCAGCATGGCCCATTTGTAGGCAAGCCAAGCTTAGCCTCAGAAATACTGACTCAAACCTCAAAGTCACAAGCACACAGTGTATCAGTAAGCTTTGCTGTGTAACAAACAACCTCAAAGGTTAGTGATTTGACAACCATCACTGGTAGTTCATGATTCTCTGGGTGATGGCAGGGGTTTGTTGAGCCAGGTTTGCTGAGTAGGTTTCTGTCTCGGTTGGACACACACACCCGTGCACCAAGTCAGCGGAGTAACTTCGCTGGTCTACTGACCTGTGATGGGAGAGGGACCACACTGTGTGTCTCTGCCACTTCATAGGTCACCTCGAGTCTGTACCCAGAACAGCTCTTCAAGGTTCTAAAAAAAGGAGCAAAAACAATCATGCCTCCAGGAACTTCGATTCGGAACAGGCATAGATTACTTCAGCCAGAAGTCATATTCGGCTCAGAGGCAAAATGTGGAGAAATAAATTTGACTTCTTAATGAGTGGAGCTGCAAAGTCACATGCAAAACCACTCACATATCTGCAGGCTGTATTTTAAAATCACAGTTAAATATTTAAGTTTGGAAACTAAGACCCGGGAGAAATCAAGATGGTGGCATAGGTGAACACCTAAACTGCTGCCTCATACAACAATTTCAAAACTACAACTAAAAGGCAGAATGGACATCATCCAGAAGCACAGGAAAGTTGGCTTAGTGGAAATTCTAGAACTAGAAGGAAAGAGAGAGGCTCACAGAGACTCAGAAAAGCTGCAAAAAGCTGTGGTACTGAGACGCGCGTGTGGAGAGAGTGGGCAGCTGTGTGCCTGGCCAGATTCCTCTGGTGGGAGGGAGATGGTGACTCCCAACATCACTGAACCCCTTATCCCACTGCATTGAACCCCAGCTCTGGGTGAGACTCATATGGGGGGAGTCTGGACTGTGAAAAGAAAGGAGTGCATGGAAATTTAGGGAAGCCACAAAAGGGCAGAAGTCTGGGGTGCAGAGAGAGGACAGATTGCTGATTGTGTCGCTGGTTTTCTCTAGTGGGCAGGAGACAAAGCCTCCCAACTTTGCCACTTCTAATTGCACTGAACCCCAGTTTCGGGCGAGACCCTGAGGACCCAGACTCATACAGGTCCTGGAACGCAAGGGAACAGGAAAGGCAGAGGTCTAGAGGCACAGTCCCATGTGAGCACAGAAAGGGCTGCACGATTAGCAAGAGACACTTGAGACCCAGGGGCCATGTAGGGCACGGCTGACTGGAAGTCAAGATGGTCTGCTAAGCCCTGAGACTCCACCCTATCTAAGCTGAACAGAGAAGCTCTTGCAGTTTTGCAAGTCTTGCATCATAAGGCTGATTCCAGCACAGAAGTTCTGGTATAGTGAAAGTGTGGAGACAAAGGAACAGGTCACAAATGAAAGAAATGGAGGAAATCAAATAACTGGATATAGAGTTCACAACGATGATTACAAGTTTTTTCAAGAATTTCCTAGAAATGATGAATAAATTTAGTGAGGCTCAAGAGGAGATGAAAAAGGACCAACTAGAAATTAAACATACACTGACTGAAATAAAAAATATTATACAGAGACCTAACAGCAGACTAGAGGAACGCAAGAATCAAGTCAAAAATTTGAAATATGAAGAAGCAGAAAACACACAACTGGAAAAGAAAAAAGAAAAAAGAATAAAAAAATGTGAAGATAGTGTAAGGAGCCTCTGGGACAACTTCAGGCATACCAACATCAGAATTGTGGGGGTGCCAGAAGAAGAGAGAGAGCAAGATTCTGAAAATCTATTTGAAGAAATAATATCTCTGAAAACTTCCCTCCCAAGTCTGGTGAAAGAAATAGACTTAGAAGTCCAGGAAGCACACAGAACCCCAAACAAAAGAAATCCAAGGAGGACCACAGCAAGACACATCATAATTAAAATACCAAGAGCAAAAGACAAAGAGAGAATATTAAAAGCAGCAAGAGAAAAACAGTTCATTACCTACAAGACAGCACCCATACGACTGTCAGCTGATTTCTCAACAGAAACGATGCAGGCCAGATGGGAGTGGTAAGAAATATTCAAAGTGATGAATAGCAAGAACCTAGAACCAAGAATACTCTACCCAGCAAAGCTATCACTCAAAATTGAAGGGCAGATAAAGAGCTTCACAGATAAGAAAAAGCTAAAGGAGTTCATCACCACCAAACCAGTATTATATGAATGCTGAAAGGTACTCTTTAAGAGGAAGAAGAAGAAAAAGGTAAAGATAAAAAATATGAACAACAAATACATATCTATCAACAAGTGAATCTAAAAATCAAGTGAATTAAAAATCTGGTAAACAGAATAAACTGATGAATATAATAGAATCAGGAGCATAGAAAGGGAGTGGACTGACAATTCTCAGGGGGAGAGGGTTAAGGAGGGTGCAGGGAGAGACTGGACAATAATCATACACCTATGGATGAGGACAATGTCGGGAGGAGATGTAGAGGGAGTGGTGGGAGCTGGGTGGAGGGGAGCTATGGGGGAGAAAAGAGAAACAAATGTAATAATCTGAACAATAAAGATGTATTAAATTAAAAAACATAAACATTTAAGTTTGTGTCAGGCACTGTGATGACAGCTCAGGAGAAGCATAGGAGGGATTCATGCCTTGTGCTATGATTACACAAAACGAAGTCACCTCCCAGGTGTCTAAGGGCACAGGTGCTTCTGCTTCCGCTTTGCTCAGGCTTCTTCTGTTCTTCTCCCTCCCCCCACCCCACCCCCCCAGTGGCCAGGCCGAGCAAGAGGCGTGGCCGGGCCAAGTAGGAGAAAGTGGCAGCTGTCATGTGCCAGCTTTTCCTTGGAAGTGTCACCTGAGCCTTAAAGGGCAGGGGCTTCAAGCCCATGGTGAAGTAAGTGGCAGCTGCTACTTCCTTCCTGGTGGTGGCCTGTCCTGCTTGAGAGCGGTCCACGTGCCACCATCGCACACTCATTGCACTTCTGCAACGTCCCGCGAGGGGGCGCTTTTGCCCCGAGCTCGGCCGCTTGCTAGGCGGGGGCCACGCTGGGCGTGGGGCAGGGGAGTGCGGAGGGGAGAGGGTTCGGGGGTGGGGTCACCCAGGACATAGGCTGTCAGGCTGTGGGAGGGGCTGTGGGCGCGAGGCCGGGACACAGCGGGGACTGTGCCTCGACCCCCAAGTGGCGACAGCCGCAGTCCAGGAGGCGTGGAAATCTCGGCCACAGTCATCGCTCCTTTGCCCCAGCTGCCCGGCCATATTCATCTTACAAGATGTGTGTTTCCAGTACAGCTTTTCAAGCTTGAAATGTATCATGCTTTTCAATATATTTACTTTTTTTTTTTTTGATTAATTGTATACTTATAATTGGGCTGATATAATTAAGTGGAAAAAAAATTAACACCTAGAACTGTATGGTCTGGGGCAATAAAAATTGTCCGTCTGTTCAGGCTGCTATAACCTAAGACTAGATGGCTTGTGAAAAACAGAAATGTGTTTGTCACAGTTTGGAGGTTGGGAAGTCCAAAAGCAAGCTGCTGGCAGGCTTGGTGTCTGGTGAAAACTTGCTTCTTGGTTCATAGATGGCCATCTTTTTGTTGTGTAGAAGGGGTGAGCGATCTTTCCTGTGTTTTTAAGGCTAATTAGCAGCATTCTGGCCTCTACCAACTAGATACCAGTAGCAATTCCCCCTCAAATCTCACCAAGTTACAACCAAAAATGTAACTAGATACTGTCAAAAGTCCCTTGTGGGGTAAAATCACCCATGGTTGAGAATCACTGCATTAGGCTATAATATTGTGGGGGGAGTGAAATAGAAAATGGAAATATAAGGTGAAAAGGAACCATGTGCAATTTCTGCCTCCTAAAAGAGAGGTTTTTGCTTGGCTGGGCGGCTCAGTTGGTAGGAGCATCAGCCCCAAAACCAAAAGGTTGTGGGTTTGATTCTCGGTCAGGACACATACCCAGGGTGCAGGTTTGATCCTTGGTTGGGGTGTATATGGCAACCAATACTAGTAGATTTTCTTTCTCACATAAATGTTTCTCTCTCTTTCTCCCTCTTTCCCTCTCCCCCCCCCACCTTTCTTCACTCTCTAAAATCAATGAACATGTCCTTGATTGAATATTTTTTTTAAAAAGAGAATTGTTCGTTTTTAGTCAATAATGGATATCTAGTCACTATGGGATTTTGATTCTGCTGCTCTATATTAACATCTAAGTGGAAAACCAATTTTTGTTGATGTTAGATTGAATTGTGACCCCTGAAAAGATGTTTTAACCCCCAAATTTGACATTATTTGGAAATAGGGTCCTTACAGAGATAATTTTTTTTGTAGTTTTCTTTTTTTAAAAAAATTGTGTTACATATATACATATCTCCCCATTGCCCCCCCCCCCAGGCATACCCCAACCCATTGTCTGTGTTCATTGGTTATGCTTAACAGAGATAATTAAGTTAAAGGGAGTCATGAGGGTGGATCCTGATCCAGTCTTACTCATGTCCTTATGAAAAGGGGACATTTGGGTAGACATAGCTAGGCACAGAAGGAAGACAATGTAAAGACGGTCCTGTGATGACAGAGGCAGAGAGTGATTGGGCGGCTAAAGCTGCAAGCAAGGAATGCCAAGGACAGCCGATCACCACAAAGAGCTAGGAAAAGGCACAGAATAACTCTACCAAGAGTCCCAGGGGGAGCATGGCTCTGCCAATACCTTGGTTTTGAACCTCTGGCCTCTAAAATTATATTGCAATATATATAATTGAAATTCTTAAGATGAACTGAATACCGCAACAGCTGCCCTCTTGAATTTCCGTGTTTGTTCCTTCATGGAATCCATGCTTGATTCTGCACTATACAATTGTTAATGCCTCCTGTGATCATTTCTGATGGTGCTTTGTCCTTTGGCCCTGGCACTCCAGTTGCACTGTCTCTTGCATTTGTGCCCACTTGCCTAGGCGCCCTTTGCAGGTGGGAGGCCGTGGAGCCACCGCTGTGTGCCTTTTTGCTGTGCCACTACAGAATAAAATGCAAAATCTTGATAACTGATGAATTCAATTAATTATTTTTCCAATTTTATTAAGGAATAATTGACAAACATAATTGCATGTATTTAAAGTGTAAAACATGATGAATTGATATAAATATACATTATGGAATGATTAACAAGATCAAGATAATTCACTCATCTGTCATCTCACATATTTAACTCTATGTGTGGATTGGGGGGAGGGCTAAGAATTCTTTTTTTAAAATTAAATCTTCATTATTCAGATTATTACATTTGTTTCTCTTTTTTCCCCTCTATAGTACCCCTCCACCCAGCTCCCACCCTTTCCTCTGCCCTTAGCTCCCTCCCATTGATCTCATCCATAGGTGTATGATTTTTGTCCAGTCTCTCCCTGTACACCCCTCACCCCTTTCCCCCTGAGAATTATCAGTCCACTCCCTTTCTGTGCTCCTGATTCTAGTATATTCACCAGTTTATTCTGTTGATCAAATTTTTAATTCACTTCATTTTTAGATTCACTTGTTGATAGATATGTATTTGTTGTTCATAATTTTTTGGCTTTTACTTTTTTCTTCTTCCTCTTCTAAAAGAGTACCTTTCAGCATTTCATATAATACTGGTTTGGTATTGATGAACTCCTTTAGCTCTTTCTCATCTGTGAAGCTCTTTATCTGCCCTTCAATTCTGAATGTTAGCTTTGCTGGATAGATTATTCTTGGTTGTAGGTTCTTGCTATTCATCACATTGAATATTTCTTGCCACTCCCATCTGGCCTGCATAATTTCTGTTGAGAAATCAGCTGACAGTCATATGGGTGCTCCCTTGTAGGTAATGAACTGTTTTTCTCTTGCTGCTTTTAATATTCTCTCTTTGTCTTTTGCTCTTGGTATTTTAATTATGATGTGTCTTGGTGTGGTCCTCTTTGGATTCCTTTTATGTGGGGTTTTGTGTGCTTCCTGGACTTGTAAGTCTATTTCTTTTATCAGATGTGAGAAGTTTTCAGTCATTATTTCTTTAAATAGATTTTCAGTATCTTGCTCTCTCTCTTCTGGCACTCCCACAATTCTGATGTTGGTATGCTTGAAGCTGTCCCAGAGTCTCCTTACATTATGTTCACATTTTTGGATTCTTTTCTCCTCTTGCTTTTCCAGTTGAGTGTTTTCTGCTTCTTTGAAGCAGAAATTTCAAATTTTTGACTTGATTCTTGCCTTTCTCTAGTCTGCTGTTAGGGCTCTGTATAATATTTTTTATTTCAGTCAGTGTATGTTTATTTTCTATTTGGTCCTTTATCATCTCTAGTTGGTTCTTTTGCATCTCTAGTTGGTCCTTTTTCATCTCCTCTTGGCTCTCGCTAAGTTTATCCAACTTTTCTAGCATATTCTTGAAAAACCTTATAAGCGTAGTTTTGAACTCTATATCCAGTCGTTTGTTTTCCTCCATTTCTTTTGTTTGTGATCCCTTCCCTTGTCTCAGCATTTTCACTATGCCAGGGAAACTTCTATGTTGAATTCAACCTTATGATACCAGACTTGCAAAACTGAAGAAGCCTCTGTTGAGCTTGGGATGGGTGGAGTCTCAGGGCTTAAGGGACCGCCTTGCTTTTCAGTTGGCCCCGCCCTCCACGGCTTCTAAGTCTCACGTGACTGGGTAATTGCTGGAGTGGTCTTTGTGCGTGAGCGCATGCCCGCAGTGCCTCTAGACTGCTGCCTTTCCAGCTCCCCTGCGCTCCAGGACCACACAAGTCTAGGTCTCCAAGGTTTCGCCCGAAACAGGGGCTTAGTGAACTCAGAAGTGGCACAGTTGGGAGGGTCTGTCTCCCGCCCGGTCGCGAAAGCCAGCGGCACCATCAGCAATCTGTCCTCCGTGCAGTGCCGTGTTCGACCAGACGTCTGATCTTTTGCAACTCCCCTAAATTTCCGTGCACCTCTCCCTTTTCACAGTCCAAACTTCCCCCCCCCCCCGTCCCGTATGAGTTTCAGCTGGATCTGGGGTTTAGTGTCGTAAGATAAGGGGTTCAATGCAGTTGGGAGTCTCCGTTTCCCTCCCGCCAGGGAAAGCCAGCCAGGTACTCGGGCACCCGCCCTCTCAGCGCTCGCGTCTCCGTACCTCAGCTTTTTGCAGCTCCTCTGGGTTTCTATGAGCTTCTCTCTTTCCTTCTAGCTGTAGAACTTATACTCGGCCAGCTTTCCTGTGGTTCTGGATGATGTCCGTTCTGTCTTTTAGTTGTAGTTTTGAAATTGTTGTGCGAGGCAGCAGTGTAGGTGTTTACCTATGCCACCATCTTGGATTCTCCCCTAAGAATTCTTAAGATCTACTCTCAGCAATTTTTAAGTATACAATATTGTATTATTAACTATTAGATTCTCAGAACTTGTTTACCATGATAATTAATAAACTTATGTAATGGGCTTATACTGGTTTTAGTTTGGATAAATTTGTAAATTTTCAAAAAAAGAAAAAGGATTTCTAAGTTAGGCAATGATGGTAACTGAAACCATATTTAACCTTCTATTGTATATAGGTAGAAAACTGGATGAATAGATGAAACAACTTTCTTTTAAAACTGGACAGAAAACAATGCAGATCTGTGGTCACTGACAAAGGGAACATAGGTGAGATGAGCCCTATTGCCTTAGCTCTCTGCATGAAGGAAATCTCTGACCATTGCACAGGGAAGGGAGACTCAAAGAGGAAGCAGCAGTGTCACTGAATTGAAAGGACTGAGGTTGGAGTTTGGGAAAGCTGAGTTGATTGAAATTAGTAATAGAGCAACATGTGTGCATCTCCACAAACACTTAAGACCCAAAGGATTAATTCTACATGATTCCATTTATGTGAAATTCAAGGAACAGGAAATCTAAAGTGTCAAAAAAGCAGATGAAAGCTGGAATGGGAGGGACTCAGCTCTAAAGAGTAGAAGGGAACCTTCTGAAGGGACAGAAGTGTTCACCTCTGCTGTGGTTTTGGTTGCAAGACTACAGACATTTGTCAAAAGTCCTCAAACTGTTAATTTTAAATGGTGCATTTTAGTATAGACTAGAGGCCCAATGCATGAAAATTCATGCAAGAGTAGGCTTTCTTTCCCCAGCTGCCGCGAATGGGTTTCCTCTGGCTGTGGGCAGGCACCAGGACCCAGGCTGCTTTACTCCAGCTGCTGGCAGGCAGCCAGGACATAGGCAGCTTCCTTCCAGCCACGGGCAGGCACCTGGGATCCAGGCTTTGCTCCAGCTCCAGCTTTGTTGGTAATGGCATCCAGTCTAATTAGCATATTACCTTTTTATTATTATAGACTAGAGGCTTGGTGCACAAATTCATGCATAAGTGGGGTCCCTTGGGATGGGCTGTGGGGATCGGGCTGAAACCAGCAGTCCAACACCACCTACCACTCCTGCCTGCTGTGCTTGCTCATTCCAGACCTGCCCACACCTCTGCAGTGTTGCCTGCCAGCTGTGACCCCTGCATCTGGTGCCCCTCCTTTGTGGGGGAGGAACCCGGGTGGCAATCAGCTCTCTGGGTGGACTTGGGACACCCTTTTTGGACAGGGATCCAGATCTGTCCCGCTGACATATGTGCTGGTTGTCAGGAGCCACCTGGTGGCCACGTTTATGTCATTTCTTCCTTGTAGAGCATCTAGTGAGGAGAAGTGGCCATGGTGCCTGAGGCTAACTTCCAGGAGGCTGGCAACACTGTCAGGATCATGTCGGCAGCACTGGTTCATCAGTGCCTGGCCTGTTCTCCAGAGACTGGACCTGCAGGACTACTGAGGGAGTGAGTGGCTGCTGCTGGGCTGGTAGGCCACTGGGACAGTCAGTCAGGCGAGTGGCATTCCTACTGTGGGAATGCACTGACCACCAGGGAGCAGCTCCTACACTGAGCATCTGCACCCTGGTGGTCAGTGCATGCTATATTGACTGGTTGACCAGTTGTTCGGTGGCTCGGTTGTTCCATTATTTAGGCTTTTGTATACTAAGTGTACCAGTTAATAAAACAGATTTTTTTCAATATGTTGAGTTACACATATGTTGATATAAATGTGATTGGATATGTGTGCTATTTTGTTGAATTGACAGCAAGCTTCAAAACTTCATATGTCAAATTTGCTGAAGGTGTTAACATCTTAGATATTTTTGCACTTAAAAAATGCCGAATTTTGTGCCAAAAGAAGAGCATTTGCAGGAAGTTTTAATTTATTACCTCATTTTGAAGAAAAGTGCTGCTGAGAATTATCATATACTTTGTGAAGCTTGTGGTGAACATGCTCCATCTCAAGATACTTGTGAATGCTGGTTTAAACACTTTAAAAGTGATGATTTTGATATGAAAGACAAAGGACGTCAAGTTCAAGTGAAAAAGTTTGAAGAGCAACAATTACAAACATTATTGGATGAAGATGCATGTCAAACATAAACACAACTTGCAGAAAGATTAAACATTGCTCAGCAAACACTTTTCCAACAGTTTACAAGAAAAGGGAAAGATTTTAAAGGAAGGAAAATGGGTGTCACATCAACTGAACGAAAGATAAATGGAAAAGTGAAAAGTCATCAGTAAAATGTTACTTCAACGGCATGAAAGAAGGACTGCAAGGCCAAATCGCTTCAGAAAGAAGACAATGCTCTGCCTTTGGTGGGATCAAGAAGGTGTGGTGAATTATGAGCTTCTAAAACCAGGTGAAACCCTTTATACTGGTCTCTACTGACAACAAATAATTAATTTGAACCATGCTTTGATTGTAAAATGACCAGAATATGCTAGAAGACACGGCAAAGTAATTTTGCTTCATGATAACACACCATCACACACTTCAAAACCAGTTAAAGACGTGTTAAAAGATCTTGCCTAAGGTGCTGGGTGTGAAGGCCAAGGGGGTGGGGGGAGCATAGACTGCCATTGGAGACAGAACTGAACCTCACAACATCCTCCTTGGCCCCGGAGGATGACTGCTTAGCCAGAGACAAGTAAGATTCATCAGGGAAGGAACAACCTAAGACAGGCACAGTTGCAGAGGGGGCATCAGGAGAGAACTTGGGGGTCAACAGAGGTAGGGCACAGACCCTCCCCCTCCGCAACCTTGCAGGGGTCTGAACCCTCATCCTTTCTGAGGGTGGTGTCGTGCCCCCATGGCTACTTCGCTTCACATGCTCACCACAGATAGGGATCCAGGTAACAGACAGAAACTTGCCAACAGCAGCTGCCCTATATCTAAATTCAGCCCAGCACTAGGAATGCTCAGTGCCTACTCAAGAATGCAAATAAACCTTTCCACTAATATTTACAGGGTAATCTAAGATTGTTGGTAGAGTATTAAATTTGACAGTAAAAGAGTTATCAAGCTTTCAGATTAATTTAAATTGGCGAATTGAAATAAGTGAACACCCAAGAAAATTTAAGTGTGTTAGACAAAAAGCTATTTCTAAAGTATTAATTAAAATTTCTATTGATAGCTCATCCCCTGGTAAAATTGCTTAACATGCAATGAACATAAAACAGGCATATTTGTGTGCAAAAAATTAAAATTTAAAGTTACCAAGATCGCATTAAAAATTTTTTAAAAAATATATTTTATTGATTTTTCACAGAGAGGAAGGGAGAAGGATAGAAAGTCAGAACATCAATGAGAGAGAGATATCGATAAGTTGCCTCCTGCACACCCCACACTGGAGATGTGCCTGCAAGCAAGGTACATGTCCCTGACCGGAATTGAATCCGGGACCTTTCAGTCCACAGACCGACGCTCTAGCCACTGAGCCAAACCGGTCTCAGCGGCATTAAAAATTTTTACAAAATTCTCCATTAATCAAAAAAAAAAAAAAAGGTGGGGGGGAATAGTAGGATAATATCATGTAAGGAAAAATATCTGGTAAGTAAATTACATCTAGAAAATTTTCACTTTAGAAAATTAATTTTCATTTGTAATACTAACAGCAAGACACCCATGAAAAAGACACATGGTGTCAAAATAAGCCAAAGAGAAATCAGGTGGGCAAAAATAAGAAGGACCCCAAGTCAATTTTATAGAAAAGATTCCTTTATTAACTTTTGGTCAAGAATATGTTTATATACTTTCAGAAAACAACTCCAAGACCAAGTGGACTCCTGCAACAGAGAGGAACTGACAGGTCTGCTCCAACCATGAAGACAAGAGGAGAAACAGTCCAGAGATGGAAGACACTGACGCCACCTTGCCATGCAAGCGGTAAGTAGCTGTGCATCACTACAGGATGCCTAGGACCAAACCAGAGAGGGTCTGACTGACATCGCCACCATTCGTCCACCATCCAAATACCATTGATGACGTGTACACGTAAGGAATTGTTTGACATTGAAACTGGGACTCAAAACTATTGGATATTGAAATTGAGACTCAAACATTTTTTTGCTCTTATAAGTTAATTTCCAGCCTACAAAGGCAAGATGTTTTTTAAAGACAAGAATCAGGAGAGAGAAAATGGCGGCAGAGTAAACAGATGCGTCTGGAGCTTTGTCGCTGGGCAGAAGGAGAGAGAGCAGCTGAGAGTTGCACTGGGAGTGTTTGGTGGCAAGTTAAGAGTCAGTTATCCTCCAGGAGAAGGCGGGGAACTGCTGAACGGGGCTCTCCCGGCCGGGCAGCCCCACTGCCAAGGGGTTTTTGTCCGCCCGAGCCACCAGCTTGAACGCGGAGATCTCGCCATCTTTCAGAGGGAGGTAGATGTCTGCAGCCATCTGAAGCGGGCAGCTGCGCACCCATCAAGCAGCTGGGGACCCGGGGACCCAGAACTCTGCTCTCCAATGGGCACGGACACGCAGCGAACTCAGAGATCCACAGAGCACACGGAAAAGTCAGAATGCGCTTGGGATAAGAGGGAGGTCTGGAAGCTGCGGCTGACAGAGGCACCCGCCGAGCAGCCGGGGACCCAGAGCACGGCTTTCCAGGCAGCGCAGACGCTCGGGCGGCGGATTCAGAGATCCACGCAGCGCGAGGAAGGGTCAGATTTCGCCTGTGTCAGGGTGAGGTCTCCTACCCCCGCACAACAGAGATGCGCACGCCTTGGGAGCCTGGCTGCGGGAAAGCTGCCACTGGAGAGGTCCCCAGAGGTGGTCAGGGCGTGATCCCTAAGTGTGGAGGCAAACCCTCTGAGCTGTTGTCAGAGGAGAGCCCTGGAAAACCACTCTTTTTTTTTTTTTTTTTTTCTGGGGCAGAAGGACAGCCTGGGAGTTATTACAGTGTCCCGGCTGCAAAACCCCCACAAACTGGCTTTGAGAACCACAGAGTAGCAGGATCTGAGCACAGCCTAGAGAGGTCCCATGCTTTGTTTCAGAGATCAATTCTGAAACACTGCCACCCAGTGGATGACACACAAATTGACTCTCGAATAACCACAAAAGAATAAAGAGATTAAAAGACCAAGGGGGGAACATAGGGAACTGCAAAACAGGAGTGCCAAGCAGAATAATAGTGGAAGTGAAGGACCATCCTAATTTTTTTGTTCTTTTTTTCTTTTTCCTTTTTTCTTTTCTTTTTTTTTTATTTTTCATTTTCACATATTTTAATTAAAAGACTATTTTTTTCTTTCTGCATCAATTGATTTTTCCTTTTTAATTATTACATTTTTGTTTTAAACTAGTATTATTATTTACTATTAGTACTTTACCTTTTTGGAAAAAAAACAAGTGTCATTTTGTTTTCTATTTATTTTATTTCAGGATTAGAGTTCTACATTCTATTTTCATCTTTCCTTTAGCATAATATTACTCCAACTCAACTATACCTTTATGCCAACACTTTCCTCCTAATTTTCCCCATTTTGTTGTCTTAGTTCTCTTTCCCTTTTCCAACTTTAGATTCTCCCTATTCTTTCTTTTTACCTGGTTAAAATTTCACCCCATTTATATATCTAATTTCAAATCCCCTACTACAAGTCCACATAAACCTCTCTCTTCTTGCCTTCACTAACCAAAAAGTTTTTTTTTTTCTCTATGTCCTTTTTTTGCAATTTGCCTAAAAGGTGATTATATCGATTTTTTGAAACTTTTTGCGAGATTCTTTTAGTTTATTCTACTTGTTTTATTTTGCTTTTTGCTTGCTTTGTTTTCTACCTCTCTTTTCTCTCACCTCCCTCGATACCAGTTGCTATTTTCAGTTTACATTAAGCTCTAGGTACTGGTTGCTGGCCTTTATTGGGATTAGTGACTGTTCTATTGGTGTTTTCTCCTGACATCTATATTTTGTTCCCCTTTTCTCTCTTATACACTTTCTTTTCTCTCTGACTTTTTTATCTTCCTCTTTCCTTCTCCTTTTTATTTTCTTATTTTATTTTATTTTTTTGTTCATTTATTTTTCTTTTTTTATCTTTTTTCTCTTGCTCTCCCAATTTGATTTGGCATTTCTTTCTTTTCTTTTTTCCTCATTTTCCTCTTCTTCTTTCTCTATTTACCCCTAATTTGTCCTTCATTGGCGGTCACCTTATTTGTGATTATTAACATCCTGTATATATTTCTACTCAGCACCTTGTGTGCTGTACCTGGTCATGTTGTAGTTTGTGCTTCTCAATCGACGTAAGAGAGAGAATTACATAACCAGACACCCGGAGAAGAAAGACCATGGGCAGAAAAAGAAACAGCCCACATAAGACAGAAAGGCAGTTTTCACCAGAAAAGGAAGTAAACGAAATAGAAGCAGAAGCAAGCCTGCCAGAGAAAGAGTTCAGAGAAACGATCATAAGGTAGTTTAAAAGATTGGAAGACAAATTCGACAATATGAGTAAGAGCCAAGAGGAAGTGAAGAAGAGCCAAGAGGAGATGAAGAAGCAGCAAGAAAAAATGCAGAAGAAACTAGATGAGATGCAGAATAAACAAGAAGTAATGAACAATGAAATCACTGCTATAAAGAACTCAAACAGAAAGCATCAAAAGTAGACTAGAAGAAGCAGAGGACCGCATCAGTGAGCTAGAAGACACGGGAGGAAAAAATACCCAAATACTGCAGCTTCTAGAAAAAAAAGTTAAAAAGCAAGAGGAGAGCCTAAGGGAACTTTGGGATAACATGAAACAAAACAACATCCCCATAATTGGGGTTCCAGAAAGAGTGGAAACTGAACAGGGATTAGAGAACGTGTTTGAAGAAATAATGAGAGAAAATTTCCCCAGTATAGAAAAGAAAAAATCCACACAAATCCAAGAAGCTCACAGAGTCCCAAGCAAAATGAACCCCAACAAACAGACACCAAGGCACATTATAAATTGGCAAATACTGACGACAAAGTAAGAATCTTAAAAGCAGCCAGACAGAAACAGAAAGTTAACTACAAAGGAACTCCCATAAGACTAGCTACTGACTTCTCAACAGAAACTCGTCAGGCTAGAAGGGAATGGAATGAAATATACAAAGTCATGCAAAGGAAGGGTCTGAATCCAAGAATACTGTACCCTGCAAGACTCTCAATCAAAATTGAAGGTGAAATCAAAAGCTTCACAGACAAAAAAAAAAAAACAAAAAAACTATGGGAATATATTACCACCAAACCAGCAATGCAAGAAATGTTAAAGGATCTCCTGTAATAAAAAAGAAAGAGGAAGCAAAGAAGGAACACGGGGGTAAGGACTAAAAATGGCAACTGATAAG
This sequence comes from Lasiurus borealis, assembly GCA_004026805.1. NCBI lineage: Eukaryota > Metazoa > Chordata > Mammalia > Chiroptera > Vespertilionidae > Lasiurus > Lasiurus borealis. The sequence continues at coordinate 10,673 of PVJN01025853.1, read as the reverse complement.
TACTTGTCAATAATAACTTTAAATGTAAACAGATTAAATGCTCCAATCAAAAGACATAGGGTAACTGATTGGATAAGAAAACATGATTCATATATCTGCTGTCTGCAAGAAACCCACCTCAGGAAAAGAGATGCACACAGATTGAGGGTGAAGGGATGGAAGATGGTATTTCAGGCAAATGGAAATGAAAAAAAAGCTGGGGTTGCAATACCTATATCTGACAAATTAGATGCCAAAGTGAAGGACATAATAAGAGATAAAGAAGGCCACTTCATAATACTAAAGGGAACAATGAAACAAGAAGAAATAACTCTGGTACACATATATGCACCTAATATAGGAGCACCTAAATACATAAAAAAACTCTTGGAGGATATTAAGGGAGAGATTGACAGCAATACAATCATAGTAGGAGACTTTAATACCCCACTGTCACCATTGGACAAATCCTCTAAACAAAAAATCAGCAAAGAAACATCAATCCTAAATGACTCACTAGGCCAGATGGAATTAACTGACATCTTCAGAGCATTTCACCCCAAAGCCACAGAATATACATTCTTCTCCAGTGCACATGGGTCATTTTAAAAGATAGATCACATATTGGGTCATAAGAAAAGTCTCTTCAAATTCAAGAAGATAGAAATCATATCAAGCATTTTCTCAGACCACAGTGGCATAAAACTGGAAATCAGCTATAATAAAAACAATAGAAAGGAATCAAACACATAGAGACTAAACAGCATGCTATTAATCAATGACTGGGTAACCAGAGAGATCAAGGAAGAAATAAAAAACATCATGGCAACAAATGACAATGACAACACAACAATACAAAATTTATGGGACACAGTGAAAGCAGTCTTGAGAGGGAAGTTCATAGCCCTACAAGCCTACTCCAAAAAACAGGAAACAATGGTAATAAACCACCTAAACCTACAACTCAAAGAGCTAGAAAGAGAGCAACAAGAAAAGCCCAGTGTACTCAGAAGGAAGGAAATAGTGAAGATCAGAGCGGAGATAAACAACTTGGAGACCAAAGAAACAATTCAAAAGATCAACAAAACAAAGAGCTGGTTCTTTGAAAGGATAAACAAGCTTGCTGGACCTCTAGCCAGGCTCATCAAGTAGCAAAGAGAGAAGACCCAAATAAACAAAATCAGAAATGAAAGAGGAGAAATAACAACAGACCCTGTGGAAATACAAAGGATTGTTAAAAAATACTATGAACAACTCTATTCCAACAAACTGGACAACCTGCAACAAATGGACATTTTCCTAGAAAAATATAACCTCCCAAAACTCAATGAGGAGGAAGCCAAACATCTCAACAGTCCAATAGCTATGGAAGAAATTGAAGCAGTCATCAAAAAGTTTCCAGCAAATAAAAGCCCAGGACCAGATGGCTACACAGGAGAGTTTTACCAAACATTCAAGGAAGAATTAAAACCTATCCTCCTCAGACTATTCAAAAACATTCAAGAAGAAGGAACACTTCCAAACACCTTCTATGAAGCCAGCATCACCCTAATACCAAAACCAGATAAAGACAACACAATGAAAGAGAATTATAG
>PVJN01025852.1:0-25000 GCA_004026805.1 Lasiurus borealis | reverse complement strand
AGAGAAAGATGTAGCCAATAAAAGGCTTGGGGAGATAGTGTTATCCTCATATTATAAGGCTAAATGGTACCTGCACAGTTAGACTTAGCAGAGAAGGAAAGAAAATTTCTGTGAGAGCAGAAAGAAATATTTTGCATAATGAAACAAGAAAAGACATTGAGAGATGAAATGACCGAGAGTGAAGAAACCCTTTGCACAGTGTTTGAACCCAATATTCATTGATATCTGAAACTTACCCTGTGGTCATCTATCATGAGGAATATCTTCCTCTCTTTTCAGCACCTCTCCACATCAGTGATCAAGTCCTGTAGATGATATTTAACTCCGGAAAATGGGATGGGACCTGGGGGAGAGAGAGAGAATCACCTTCATCTGGAGGTGTCAGTATTCACAGAAAATCCTTTGGCAATCCGAGAGAAGAGATATGAAGCTGTTCCTAGGATAATTTCAGTGGTTTTGGGTCTCATGGGGTTAGGATAGTTACTGTGAAGAATTCATGGCAGAAGACCCAATTGGTCAGTTCTGGGTAAAGAACCAAAGTAATGAAACACTTTATTATTTGCCTGCTTAGTTGTAGAAGTCCTTCCAGTTTCCTTACAAACTGGGGAAAAGGGTTGGGGCTCCCTCTGAAGGTAACTGCTAAGATTGGTCTCTTTTGTGTTCTGTTACATCATTTATTTCCCCCAGAGTCAATTAGAATGTATGAGACAGTTAGCTTAGGGAATATTATAATAGCACCCTTGTTTTTTTTTTTTCTAATTGTTGACACTTACAGATGTTCTCCCTCCCAGCTCTGTCCCCTTCCATCCAGCCCCTATCTCTCTTCCCTCTGGCCATCACTACACTGTAGTTGGTGATAATGGGTTATGCATATTTGTTCTTTGGCTAATCTCTTACCTTTGTTCATCCAGGCCCCTCCACTTCCCTCAGACAGCTGTCAGACTGTTTCATATATCCATGCCTCTGTGTCTATTTTATTCATTTATTTATTTTTTTCACTAGATTCTACATATAAGTGAGATAATATGGTATTTGTCTTTCTCTGATTGGTTTATTTCACTTAGCATAATAATCTCCAGTTCCATTCATGTTGTTTCAAAAGATAAGATTTCCTTTTTTATGGCAGAGTAAGTATCCCATTGTGTAAATGTACCACAGCTTTTTAAAATTTTTTAAAGATTTTAATTGATTTTTAGAAAGAAAGGGAGGGAGGGAGGGAGGGAGAGAGAGAGAGAGAGAGAGAGAGAGAGAGAGAAACATTTGCATACCCCCTACCTGGGATCAAACCCACAAAATGTAAATATGTGCCCTGATCGGGAATTGATCTGGCTTGTGGTGCACGGGATGATGCCCAACAAGCTGAGCCATACCGGCTAGGGCTATACCACAGCATTTTAATCCACTCAACTGCTGATGGGCATTTGAACTGTTTCACGATCTTGGCTGATGTAAACGACGCTGCTATGAACTGAAGGATGCATATTGGTGTTTTGGGATTCTTAGGATATATTTCCAGAAGTGGGATCACTGGATAAAGTGGTAATTCTATTTTTAAAATTCTTGAGAAAATCCCATACTGTTTTCCATAGTTGCTGCACCAATCTGCATTCCCACCAATAGTGCACTAAGGTTCCCTTTCTCCACACTCTTGTCATCACTTGTTTGTTGATTTATTGTTGGTAGACATTCTAGCATGTGTGAGGTGATATCTCATTGTAGTTTTAATTTGCATTTCTCTGATGAGTAGTGACGTTGAGCATTTTTTCACATGTCTATTTGCCATCTGTACGTCCTCCTTGGAGAAGAGTTTAGTCAAGTCCTTTGCCTTTTTTTTTTAATTGGGTTGCTTATCTTCCTGATGTTAAGTTGTGTAAATTCTTTATATATTTTGGAGATTAACCTCTTGTCAGATGTATCATTAGCGAATATGTTCTCTCATTCAGTGGGCTCACTTTCATTTTGTTGATGGTTTCTTTTGCCACGTAGAAACTTTATAGTTTGATGTACTCCCACTTGTTAATTTTTTTCTTTTGTTTCCCTTGCCCTAGGAAACATATTGGCAAAAATATTGCAATGAGAGATGTCTACCTATGAACTTTTACTGCCTATGTTTTCTTTTAGGATTTTTAAGGTTTCATGATTCACATTTAAGAATGTTTTCCATTTTGAGTTTATTCTGTGGATGGTGTAAGTTAGTGGTCTAGTTTCATTTTTTTTTTTTCATGTACCTCTTCAATTTTCTTTTAAAAAGATGTTTTTATTGGTCTTAGAGAGGAAAGGAGAGGGAGAGAGAGATAGAAACATCAATGATGAGAAAGAATTATTTATTTTTTAAATTTAATAAATCTTTATTATTGAGATTATTAAAATTGTTCCTCTTTCCCCCCCCCCCCATAGCTCCCCTCCACATGGTTCCCACCCCACCCTCTGCCCTTCCCCCTTCCCACTGTCTTCATACATAGGTATATGATTTTTGTCCAGTCTTTTCCCCCACCCTCATACCCCTTCCCCCACCCCACCCCAATAATTGTCAGTCCACTTTCTTTCTATGCCCCTGATTCTATTATATTCACCAGTTTATTCTGTTCATCAGATTTTTTATTCACTTGATTTTTAGATTCACTTGTTGATAGACATGTATTTATTGTTCCTAATTTTTATCTTTACCTTTTTCATCTTCTTCCTCTTCTTAAAGAGTTACTTTTAGCATTTCATATAATACTGGTTTGGAGTTGATGAACTCCTTTAGCTTTTTATCTGTAAAGCTCTTTATCTGCCCTTCAATTCTGAATGATAGCTTTGCTGGGTAGAGTAATCTTGGTTGTAGGTTCTTATTCATTACATTGAATGTTTCTTGCCACTTATGTCTAGTCTGCATAGTTTCTGTTGAGAAATCACCTGACAATCGTATGGGTGCTCCCTTGTAGGTAATGAACTGTTTTTCTCTTGCTGCTTTTAATATTCTCTCTTTGTCTTTGCTCTTGGTATTTTGATGATGATGTGTCTTCGTGTGGTCCTCTTTGGATTCCTTTTGTTTGGGGTTCTGTGTGCTTCCTGGACTTGTAAGTCTATTTATTTCACCAGGTGGGGGGAGTTTTCAGTAATTATTTCTTCAAATAGGTTTTCAATATCACTCTCTTTCTTCTTCTGGCACCCCCATAATTCTGATGTTGGTATGCTTGAAGTTGTCCCAGAGGCTCCTTACACTATCTTCACATATTTGGATTCTTTTTTCTTTTTGCTTTTCTGGTTGAGTGTTTTTTGCTTCTTTGTATTTCAAATCTTTGACTTGATTCTTATGATCCTCTAGTCTGCTGTTAGGTTTCTGTATGATATTTTTTACTTGAGTCAGTGTATGTTTAATATCTAGTTGGTTCTTTTTCATCTCCTCTTGGGTCTCACTAAATTTATTCATCTTTTCTAAGAAATTCTTTAAAAAACTTATAACGGTGGTTTTGAACTCTATATCCAGTGGTTTGTTTTCCTCCATTTCTTTTGTGATCTGTTCTTTAGTCTCCACATATTTCGCTACTTCCCTGAGATGATAGAGTAGCTTTGTGTGCAAGGTGTCCTATGTGGCTCAGTAGCTCTGCCTCCCCAGTTACCTGAGGTGGACACTCTTGGTGCACCCTTTGTGAACTGTGTGTACAATCTTGTTGTAATTAATTCTTGATTGTTGTTGGTATCACTGGTGAGGATTGACCTCCTAGCCAATTTGTGGTGGGGATCAGCTGTGTCTGCACATGTGCACTTGCCTCCAGACTTCTGCCTTTCGCGCACATGCCCATAAGTTTCTGGAACTCTGCCTTTTGGTTTCCCTGAGTTTCCGTGTGCTCTAGGGACCCATATGAGTCTGGGTCCCCAGGGTCTCACCTGAAACTAGGGTTTAGTGTAGTTGGACCTGGATTTCAGTGCTGTTGTAAGGTTCTGTTTTCCTCCCGCTAAAGGAATCCAGGCACAATCAGCAGTCAGCGCTCTGTGTGTGCACTTTCATGTGCACTTTTGCATGCACTTTTGTGAGCCCCTAGACTTCTGTTTTTCATGGCTCCCTTAAGTTTCCATGCACTCCTTCCTTTTCACAACAGTCCAGACTCCCCCTATGAGTCTTGCCTGGAGCTGGGGTTCAGTGCAGTTGGGATTTTCTGTCTCCCTCCTGCTAGAGGAAGCCAGCCAGGCACTCCAGCGCCCATTCTCTCCACGTGCGCATCTCCATACCTCAGCTTTTTACAGCTCCTCTGAGTCTTCGTGAGTCCCTCTTCTTTACTTCTAGTTGTAGAATTTTCACTCAGCCAGCTTTCCTGTGGTTCTGGATAGTTGCAGTTTTGAAATTGTGCGAGGCAGCAGCTTAGATGTTCACCTATGCTGCCATATTGGTTTCTCTCCCTCTAGGAAATTCTTGAAAAACCTCATAACTGTGATTTTGAACTCTATATCCAGTCATTTGCTTTCCTCCATTTCTTTCATTTGTGATCTGTTTCTTTGTTTCTGTAATTTCACTGCTTCCCTGAATTGTTAGAGTAGCTTTGTGTGGTAGGTGTTCTATAGTGCCCAGTGGCTCAGCCTCCCCAGTTACCTGAGGCAGACACTCTTGGTGCACTCCTTTGTGGATTGTGTACACAGCCTTGTTGTAGTTAAGTCTTGATTGTTGTTGGTATCACAGGAAGGAATTCATCTCCAGGCCAATTGGCTATGAGGATCACCTGTGTCTACACTAGGAGAACTTCTATGCTAAAGACACCCTTATGAGACAAGACTTGAAAAATTGCAAAAGTCTCTGTGATCACCTTGGATGGGGCAGAGTCTCAGGTCAGAGCAGACAGCCTTGGCTTTCCATCAGCCATGCCCTGAGAAGCTCCTGAGTCTCAGTGTCCCTCAGTAATTGCTGTAAGCACCTCTGAGAGAAAGCCACCCCGGAGTTTCGCCCACTGCTAGACAGTCCAGTTTCTCCCTGAATGAATCTGAGTTCCCAGAAACTCTCCCAGAAGTGGAGTTCAGCCCAGTCCGGAGCTTCCATCTCCCTCCCACTTTAGAAAGCCAGCTAAGCACTCAGACACCCGTGCACTCAGCTGCCAGTTCTCTCTCTGCATGCATGCCTCCCAACCTCTGTCTTCCGTAGCTCCCCTGAGTCTCTGGGTGCTTTCTCTTTTCATGACAGTCCCAATTCCCCCCGAATGAGTCTGATTTCTCAGAGTCTCACCCAGGACTAGAGTTCAGCGCAGTGGGGAACTTCTGCCTCCCTCCCACTTTAGAAAGCCAGCCATGCACTCAGCTGCCCTTGCTTTCAGCCACCCATCTGCTCCGCATGCGCGTGTCTGTACCTCAGCCTTTTGCTGTTCCTCTGAGTCTTAATGTGCTTTCCTCTTTCCTTCTAGTTGTAGAATTTTCACTCAGCCAGTTTTCCTGTAGTTCTGGAAGATGTCTGTTTTGTCTTTTAGTTGTAGTTTTGATATTGTTGTGCCAGGCAGCAGTTTATCCTGCCATTTTGGTTTCTCCTAGAGAGAGAATTATTGATTGGCAGCCTTCTACACACCCCCTACTGGGACATGTGCCTAGATAGGGAATCAAACTATGACCTCCTTCCTAGTTTATAGGTCAATGTTTAACCACTGAGCCACACTGGCTAGGCTATCTGTCCAATTTTCCAACATCATTTGCTGAAGAGACTGTCTTTCTCTTTCCTGTTTTGTCAAATATTTATTGACCATATAGATGTGGGTTGATTTATGGGCTCTCTGTTCTAGTCCATTGATATATATACCTGTTCTCATGCTAGTAACAGGCTCTTTTGATTACTATGGCCTTGTAGTATAGTTTGATATCAGGTATTGTAATATAGTAGCACTAGAGCACTTGAGGCCAGTGTACAAAATTCGTGCATGATGGGGGGGGCGGGCCCTCAGCCTGGCCTGCATCCTCTCGCAATCTGGGACGCTGCATGTACCAGTGACCATACTTTTCATATAGGAGAAAGGCATCTTGCTGTTTGTTGTATAGGCAGCTACATTATTTTCTGCCCTGATTATAAAAAGTAGTACATAACATGATCCTTCTGAGGCAGTAGTATCATTTTCCCCATCTTATGAGTGGAAAAACTGAAGCAGAGAAAAGTTAACTCTAATTGGTTTTGTCACATAGTTATAAGTGTCAGAATCAGGGCTGACCACAAAATGTGCAAGTCAGAGTCCATGCATGTCATTACTGTACCATCCTATATATTTTTTTTTTCAGTGTTAGAATAGCCTTGCCAGGTTTTAATGTTAAATCTAAGAGACTGTTACCAATATATTGGGTAGAGTCCCTAGGCCTGGCCTGGGATCAGGGCCATCTGTGGGGTGACTGGTAGGTGGGGTAATCGAAGGGCCCCTGCTGGCATCTGCTTTGGCTTGTGGCCTAGTGCTGCCTGCTGACTGGTCCCACCCCCTGATTGCTGCTGCCGGTTGCCTCCCTCTGGGCAGGGTTTGGAGGGTGGGTGGGAAGGAGAGTTTGAGCATCTGCACCCTGGTGTTCAGTGCACATTATAGCAACTGATCATTCCACTAATTGGCCATTCAGCCGATTTGCATATTAGAGTTATATTATATAGGATCTTTGTGATAAGAACAACATTTATGGTTTGTTTTCTAGGAAACTCCCTTATTCATAACTTTTTTGCATTTTGTAACATCAGTTCAGATAAAGTCTGTGGGGCTTAACAGGGCTTATTGGTGATTGCATGTCTGTGATTTCTTTTACCTTCTGAAAAAAATTTGCAAAAAAAAGGAAGGAAAAGCTAATGTGGTTGTTATCAGTGAAAATATTATTTTATTGGCATATTCACATTTCAAAAAAAAACTCCTATTTCTTTGAATTACTACAGTGTTAATATAGATCTGCACAGACTAGGAGAAACAGAGTGTCAGGGTTAGGGTTAGAGGGACATGAGAAGTCATTCAATTCAACTATCATCTACAGTATTTTAAGTCATGTTCCCTGGGTAGTGAATTTTATTAGTATTTCTTAGTTCTGTTTCTTTGAGTACTTTGAGATTCATTTGACTTCTTTTCTGCTAGTCTGATCTTTGGAACTGTCTGAACCTTTTCTCAAACTTTCTTCAAATGTCTAGTGATGGTCTATATCTTAAGAGAATATGATCTGCTGAATGTGATCTGTTCCCCTGCCCCCAAACTTTTGTAGTGAACTCTTTAGCTCCCAAGTCACCTTGGTGTTGAAGTATCTAGCACAGAGATTGACCCATTTTTTTCTATAAAGTGCAGATAATGAATACTTTTGGCCTTGAAGACCATACCATCTCTGTTGCATCTACTCATCTCTGCCATTGTACTTGAATGCAGCTATAAATAGTACACTTAAAAATGGACATGGTGCCAGACTGACATGCTCAGTGGCTGAGCATTGACCTATGAATAGGAAGTCATGGTTAGATTCCTAGTCAGGGCACATACGTGGGTTGTGGGCTCGATCCCCTTTGGGAGTATGCAAGAGGCAGCCAATCGATGGTTCTTTCTCATCATTGATGTCTCTGTCTCTCTCCTTTTCCCATTCTCTCTGAAATCAATAAAAATATATTAAAAATGGACATGGCTATATTATAATAAAACTTTATTTGTAGATAACAAAACTTGAATTTTATATAAATTTTGTGTTTTGTAAAAAATTATTCTTCTTTTCTTTTTTCCCAACTATTTAAAAAGTGTAAAAACCATTCTTAGCAAAAATCCAGTAGCAGACTAAATTTGGACCACAGGTGAGTAGAGGTGACAGGGGAATAAGAAAACTTGTTTGTGACTAATTAGTGAGAACTGGCTAAAAAGTGTGTGTGTGTGTGTGTGTGTGTGTGTGTAGATGGAGGCACGTGACAATGTTTGTCTTACCTTTTCACAGCCTGGCCTTTTCTTATATTTTGCTGCTTCCACTATTCCAGAAATTATGATTTCAGTTGAAATAGTTTTCAGAAAGGAAAGTGTTAAATTTTATAGGCCCAGGTTTGTATATTATTACAACCAGAATATGTGTGAAGAAGTACTTTGTGAAATAGGGCTGTACAGGTACAGGTTCATGATTCCCTAAGTTGTTCACAACTTAAAAATCTAATTTCACGGTTTCAAGTGACCACCTTCTAGATCTGTTCTACAAAAATCACTCTTTTCCACAGTAGTCGTTGTGTTCATTGATTAAATTTGCAATTGTGAGTGTGAGAACATGAAAAAAGGCCTCTCTTTTTCTTTGCTGTGTTATAGAAGTTTGGAAAAAAACCAAACAATGCTTAAGAAAATGAAGTTACACAGCTTTATTATGCCAGCAGACTCAGAGAAGATTGTCTCTCAAATTCTGAGCAAACCAGTGTGGTGGAAGCTCCTCTTTTATCCACTTTTGGTGTCTTTGTCCCCCAAACATGGGTTATACTTCTGGACCTTTCATTGGCTTTGCAGAAAGCCCCAGGTGTTGGGGGTCTTGAGACCATACCTAAGGGCCTGGCCTGATGCCAGCACTGACAACCCCTTTCCAGGGGCTGTTATATTTTATGGCCTCTGTAAAATGTGAGAATTTAGGCAACAGATCTTACAAGACTAGTTTGTGGACAAAGAGGCAATGACTTAATTTATAGGTTATTGAGAATGTACACTGGGCTTGCTGGCACAGATTCAGATTGCTAGCCCCTCCAGATATCAGGGTTACATTGGAATTAGCTTTTTAACCTTCTCAGCTGTAGCCTTCTACAACTTATGAGGACCACCTCATAAGTTGTAGAAGGTAATTAAGCCTCAAGATTGATAGCTCCACTGTTTCAAACAGCCCCTCTGTTCAAGGCAGGATGAGTTATCTCAAGGCTACATTCTTGCATACACCTCCTCCCTGCTGATTTATCAACTCAAGGATAATTATAGAAAGTTTCCTTCCCCTCTTCTCTTCAAACATTTTGAACTCTTCATAACTTTTACTGTAAGCATGTTTTACAGGCTTGGGTGAAGATACTGATAAATATACCTCCCTAGGACATCTGCCCTGATTTAAAAAAGCAAACAAACTTTTCACAGACATGCCAAATCCTCCTCCTGTCCCTGTTACTTAGCAATAACAGCCATTATCCTTTAAAAGAGCAGGTCAATGTTTATTTCTTGCCCTTGTATTGATTAGCAATGCATCAGACATTTCCCTTGGGGAAAGTAAAAACAAAAACAAAAACACATTCTCTCTGCATCTATCTCTTCTTTTAGTTGTGAATTCTTTCACAACTCCTGTCACCTGCCAAAACTATAACAGTGATGATACACATAGATCTAAGAGAGTAGTTAGGTTTTATGAATTAAATGTGCATATAAACCCAAAATCTCACAGGCCTCACAGCATCTTATCTCCTCTGGTAACAATAATGAGGTCCATGAGGTTAAGTGTTACACAAAAGACATATCCATTAACTCTAATTTCTTTCTAGTATTATTTTAGTTGTGTCACAATTGTTAATTTTATTGCTTGCAGATAAAGAGATGGGCAGCCATTGTTGTTATACCTCCCCCTATGTTGACAAGCATCTCCTCCTCTAATTGAGGAAACTACCAGGGGATTTAAAGAGCTTGTGTCTTTTTCTCTTTCTTTATTTTTTACTTTTTATCTCTTCAGGAGACAGACCTTAAGATATGAATATTAAAAAGCAATTGCAGGGGAAATCCAAGATGGCGGCCTAGGTAAACACCTACACTGCTGTCTCGCACAACAACTTCAAAACTACAACTAAAAGACAGAACGAACATCATCCAGAACCACAGGAAAGCTGGCTGAGTGGAAATTCTACAACTAGAAGGAAAGAGAGGGGCTCACGGAGACCCAGAGGAGCTGCAAAAAGCTGAGGTGCGGAGATGCACGCGTGGAGAGAATGGGCGCTGGAGTGCCTGGCTGGCTTTCTCTGGCAGGAGGGAGACAGAGACTCCCTGTGGGAACCTCTTTCCATGCCTGCGTGGTTCAAGGTTCCAGGGTCAGGGTTCGGGTTCTGAAGGAGGCCGCATGCAAACGAAATGAGGGACTAGAAAACATTAATTTGGCGATATTGGGGGGCCAGGCGGGAGCCTTCCTCTAGTGGAAAGGACTGCCCATTTCTATGAAATTTTGATTTTCACTGTCTGGCTCAATGGTTACCTCTCTGACATCTAGGACAACGAGAGACTGGATCTCTCAGAGGCTGAGTGTTTATGCCTCTCCCCTAGAGTGCTACCTGTGTCCTTCTCAATTGCCTACATTCCTTTTGGAAGTGTCCTGTTTTAACACACCTATAACACCTTTTATTTTCCATTGTTACTGCAGCAGCGAGTAAATTAGTTTGAAAAGTGCTTGATCCCACATTCTGACATGCTCGAATCATCTCTGTAATGGTACTATTTCTTCTCAGAGGTATCAGGCATTTTTTACAATCAGCATTGGCATTTTCATAAGCTAATTGCTGAATTAAAATATCTCCTGCTGTCTTGTGTTGAATCTGTCGTTTCACTGCTCGAGTGAGACAAGCCACAAAATCAGAAAATGACTCTGTAGGTCCCTGCATACATTTACTAAAAGCTCCCTCAGGGTCCCCTTTTGCTGGTAAAGCCCACCAATCTTTCCTTCCACAAAGTCTAATTTGCTCATATGCCTGTTGTACATATTGTAACTGATTTGTATATCCATATACTGTCCCAGTCCTGCCAACATTTCATAAGTTATTTGAGCATTTGGCCCTCCATTTGCAAGGGCTTGCTCTTGACATTTCTCCAAATATCCTCCCTTCCATAGTAAATAATCTCCTCTATCCAGAGTTACACGAGCCAGAGAATACCAATCATAAGGGGCTAAAAATGCTTCAGAAATATTATTCATAATTTCTCCTTTAAAAGGAGCCATTGGACCGTTTGAAAAATGCTTTTTCGCAAAGCTTTTATCATTTTAATATCAATTTTTTCATGTTGTCTCATCATCTGATTTGGAAACTGTGGGTTAGTTACTTGTATAATAGGAAAAGCAAGCCTTTCTTCCACCGACATGTCCTTCATTCCTGCTTTAATGGCTCTCTGTACCGATGACTCTATTGGTGGCGAATTAAATGTTTCAGGATTAGGACATAGAGGTGGAGGGGGCCAAAAAGGCCGTTTCTTCCATTTTTTTTTCCTGCTCCTCACTAGGAGGAGCAGAAGGAACCAGGGAAGAAGGCTCCTCCTCAGCCTCGCTAAAAGGCTCTAGCAAACGCAATAATATGTTCCCCATGGGGAAACAGTTTTTTGTTTTGCTCTTCTCCTTCCTTCTTCCTTCTCCTTCTCCTTCTCCTTCTCCTTCTCCTTCTCCTTCTCCTTGTCCTTGTCCTTCTCCTTCTCCCTCTCCCTCTCCCTCTCCCGCTCCCGCTCCCGCTCCCTCTCCCTCTCCCTCTCCTTCTCCTTCTCCTTCTCCTTCTCCTTCTCCTTCTCCTTCTCCTTCTCCTTCTCCTTCTCCTTTTGAAGTGAGTTTTTTCCCTGCTGCTGAGCTCTCTTTTTAATTTTGACCAATGTTTTGCCAAACACTCATGATCTAATGTACCTTTTTCAGGAAACCAGGGTTATGTTCTATAACGTCAAACAAAAACTATAAAAGAATATCTTCTGAGACTTTTAATTCCTTAAGCATATAAACCAAATTTCTATAGTAAAGTTTACTTTTATATTTATAACCTAATTCTTCCCCATTACCCTGGCTGCAAAAGACGTCCCCACCCTACTTACAGATCGAGACTCTGTAGTTAATCCATGGGCTTTGCGTACGTTGAATTCCCCTCACCTTTTCCTAGGTGAATCTTCCCTCACCATTTTACTTGGTGAATTTTCCTTCCTTCGCTCGTAGGCGAATAATACCTTCTCCTCCAGACATCCCGCAGTCAGGTGCCAGATGTGGGAACCTCTTTCCACATCCTGCGTGGTTCAGGTTTCGCCATCCAGGGTTCAGGTTCTGAAGGAGGCCGCACGCAAATGAAATGAGAGACTAGAAAACATTAATTTGGCGATATTGGAGGGCCAGGCCTTCCTCTAGTGGAAAGGACTGCCACTTGCTCTGGCCTTTTTCTCCCTTTTATTAAGGCTTTGGGACATACTCCTAGCCTTTAGGCAGGAAATAACAAAAACAGAAATTAACATGAAACAAACAGGTAGAGGCTGCTTCAGCCAACAATGTTTCAACTAAACAGTGAGTGATTAGCTCTGACCTTTCAGAGCAGTTAAGGTTGACCAGCCTTCTGGCCTCCTGTTTACATCCATTTAGTAAGAACAATGTTTGGTTTCCGACAACTCCCAGCTACACTGAACTTCTTATACTATGGCACTAAACCCCACGTCCGGCTGGGACTCATACAGGGGGGTGTTTGGACTGTGAAGAGGGAGAAGTGCACTGAGATCTGGGGAAGTCGAGAGAGGGCGGAAGTCTGGTGGTGCACACAGTACTGCGCTCAGAGGACCGACTGCTGGTTGTGTGGAGGACAGAGCCTCCCAACTCTGCCACTTCTAACTCCACTGAACCCCAGTTTTGGGTGAAACCCTGGGGACCCAGATTCATATGGTCCCAGAGTGCAGGGGTCCCGGAAAGGCAGAGGTCTAGAGGCACTGTGTGAGCGCGCACATGCACAGGGACTGCTCCAGCGATTACCCAGTCACATGAGACTCAGGGGCCGTGGAGGGCAGGGCCAACTGGAAGACAAGGCGGTCCATTAAGCCCTGAGACTCTACCCCTCCCAAGCTCAACAGAGAGGCTTCTGCGGTTTTGCAAGTCTTGTATCATAAGGTTGAATCCAAAACAGAAGTTCTCCCTGCATAGTGAAAATGCCAAAACAAAGGAAGAGATCACAAACAAAAGAAATGGAGGAAAACAAATGACTGGATATAGAGTTCAAAACCACGGTTATAAGGCTTTTCCAGAATATCCTAGAAAAGATGGATAAATTTAGCGAGACCCAAGAGGAGATGAAAAAGAACCAACTGAAGATGAAAAAGAACCAACTAGAGATGGAAAAGGACCAACTACAAATTAAACACACACTGACCAAAATAAAAAATATTATACAGAGACCTAATAGCAGACTAGAAGAAGGCAAGAATCAAGTCAAGAATTTGAAATATAAAGAATCAGAAAACACTCAAATGGGTAAGCAAGAAGAAAAAAGAATCCAAAAATGTGAAGATAATGTAAGGAGCCTCTGGGACAGCTTCAAGGGTACCAACATCAGAATTGTGGGGGTGCCAGAAGAAGTGAGAGAACAAGATACTGAAAACCTATTTGAAGAAATAATGACTGAAAACTTCCCACATCTGGTGAAAGGAATAAACTTACAAGTCCAGGAAGCACACAGAACCCCATATAAAAGGAATCCAAAGAGGCCTACACCAAGACACATCATAATTAAAATACCAAGAGCAAAAGACAAAGAGAGAATATTAAAAGCAGCAAGAGAAAAACAGTTCATTACCTACAAGGGAGCACCCATACGACTGTCAGCTGATTTCCCAACAGAAACAATGCAGGCCAGACCGAAATGATAAGAAATATTCAACGTGATGCATAGCAAGAACCTACAACCAAGAATACCCTATCCAGCAAAGCTATCATTCAGAATTGAAGGGCAGATAAAGAGCTTCACAGATAAGAAAAAGCTAAAGGAGTTCATCAACTCCAAACCAGTATTATATGAAATGCTGAAAGGTACTCTTTAAGAAGCAGAAGAAGAAAAAGGTAAAAGAGAAAAAATTATGGACAACAAATACATATCTATCAACAAGTGAATAAAAAATTTGATCAACAGAATAAACTGGTGAATATAATAGATTCAGGAGCACAGAAAGGGAGTGGACTGATAATTCTGAGGGGGAAATGGATGAGGAGAGTGCAGGGAGAGACTGGAGACAAAAATCATACACCTATGGATGAGGTCATTGGGGGGGAGGTAAGGGTACAGGGAGAGGTGGGAGCCGGGTGGGGGGGAGCTATGGTGGGGGAAAAAGAGAAATAAATGTAATAACCTGGATAATAAAGATTTAATTAAAACATATAAAAAGCAACTGCAGCTCTGGCTAATGTTGCTTAGTGGTTGGAGCATTGTTCTGCATATTGAAGGGCCAGGAGTTCCATTCCTGGTCGAAGGTGTAGATCTGGGTTGCAGGCCGATCACCAGCTCCAGTTGGTTTGTGGGCAGAAGGCAACCAATAAATATGTCTCTCTCACATCCATGTTTCCCTCTCTCTTCCCTCTCCCTCCCTTCCATTTTCTCTAAAAAAAAAAAAAAAAAAAAGCAACTGCACACATGGGGGAAATGAGAAAGTGACCTCATACGCCCAGGAAAAGGTTAGAAAGGCCTCAGAATATCTTAAGTTTACATTTCAGGCTGACCCTCGGCAGAAGTAGACTACATGTGCAACCACCTTACCAATGAAAAACAAAACCAAAAACACCCAAAACCAATAAACCTGGCAAGCCCTGGGGAAGGAGAATCTGATTTTCAGAGTTGCTACATTAAATAGATTCAAATGTCTAGTGTTTAACAAACAAACAAACAAAAAATCATAAGACATTATAAGAAATAGGAAAGTATGGCCCATTCAAAGAAAAAGAAGAAGAAGAAGAAAAAAAACCCAACAGAAACTGTTCTTGGAAAAGACCTAATGGAAGGTACAATGGACAAATATTTTAACCAAGTGTTTCAAAGATGCCCAAAGAACTAAGGAAGATGTAAATAAAGGAGAAAGTAAATAAAATTATTTGTGAACAAAATGAAAATACCAAAAAAGATAGAAAGCCTAAAAAAAAACCCCACAAAAATAATTCTGGTGTTTTGAACCAGGGCATGTGCCCTGACAAAGAATCAAACCTCAGCCTCCTGGTTCATAGGTGGATGCTCAACCTTTGAGCTACACTGGCCAGATAGGGACAGTCTTTGTGACAAATGGTGCTGGGAACGCTGGATATCCACATGTAAAGGATGCAGTTGGACCTTACCTAATGCCATAGAAGTAGAGTCCCTCCTTATCTATTGTTTTGCTCTCTGTGATTTCAGTTACCTGTGGTCAGTAATGGCCCCAAAATATTAAATGATAAAATTTTAGAGATAAACAATTTATGTTTTAAATTTCACACTATTCCAAGTGGCATGATGAAATCTTGTGCCATCCTGTTCCATCCTGGGCTGGACATAAATCATCCCTTTGTTCGGCGTGTCCACGCTGTTTATACTATCTGCCCCTTAGTTACTTAGTAGCAGTCTTGGTTATTGGATTGGCTATCAGAGGGAGAGAAAGACCATATTCACATAACTTTTATTACAGTATATTGTTATAATTGTTCTATTTTATTATTAGTTGTTGTTCATCTCTTATTGTGCCTAATTTAGAAATTAAATTTTATTACATATATAAAAAGAACCTCGGACTATATCGGCTCATACTATTCATGGTTTCAAACATCCATTGGAAGTCTTAGAAAAGGACTTGAATGGACATTTTTCTAAAAAAGATATACAAATGGCCAACAAACCATGAAAAGATTCTCAACATAACTATTCATTAGAGAAATGCAAACAAAAACTACAATGAAATACTACTTCATATCCATTAGAATGGTTAGTATTAAAAATCCCCCCAAAACATCAAGTGTTGGCCAGAATCCAACTCTTATACATAGTTAGTGGGAATGTAAAACATACTGCTGCTGTGAAAAACAATATGCTGGTTCCTCAAATAATTAAAAATAGAATTAACATATGACCCAGCAATTCTTCTTCTGGATGTATATCGAAAATAATTGAAAGCAGGGTCTCAAAGAGATATTAGAATATCCACATTCATAGTAGCTTTAGTCACAATAACCTAAAATGTAGAAGCAACCCTAGTATCCATCATGGATGTATAGATAAAATGTGGTACATACAATGAAATATTATTTATATTTAAAGAGGAAGAAAATTCCACAATATGATGCAGCATGAATGAACTTTGAGGTGATTGAAATAGGAATTTTTAGGGGTGAAATAGGCAGAGTTAAGGAATTTTTAAAATTAAGGGGGTCCAGGGATGAAACATAGGGAGGTTTACAGAGCTACAAAGGTTACATTTCCACAAGAGAAAGGAACTGCAAGTAGCCAAAGGTCTATGTTTACAAAATAAAGGAAGGCCTCACATGTCAATGTGAGGTTTGACCTTTGAGCTCAGGAATTGCTATAGTGACCAAATCACAGGGGAATAGTGGCCAATCAGAAGGGGTATCAAGGCACGAAAACTGTAGCCTTTATAAACTTGGGGGGAATTCTTTTTTTTTTTTTAATATATTTTATTGATTTTTTTACAAAGAGGAAGGGAGAGGGATAGAGAGTTAGAAACATCAATGAGAGAGACATCCATCAGCTGTCTCCTGCACGCCCCCTACGGGGGATGTGCCCGTAACCAACATACATGCCCTTGGCCTCAATCGAACCTGGGACCCTTGAGTCCACAGGCCGACACTCTATCCACTGAGACAAACCCGGTTTGGCCGGTTGGATTCTTTCCCCCCACCCCTCTTCCCTGCCACCCCCTACGTGAGAGTCTGTACTTGTTCTTCAATAAATTCCACCTTTGCTATACTATCTTCAGTCCATGGATTCATTTTTCAACTCCCATGAACAAAGAATTCAGGGAAGCCATCCTGCCCAGGGGAATACCACGTGTTTCAGTCCAAACTTCCTGTATCATTATTATGCTTAGTAAATTAAACAATCACAAAGAGGCAAATAGTATATGATTCTACTTATATGAGGTATTTAAGAGTAATCAAAGTCATAGACACAGAAAATATAATGGTGATTTCCAGGTGCTGGAGGAAGGGGAGAATGAGGAGTATTATTTAATGGGCATAGAGTTTCAGTTTTATAAGATGAAAGGACTTATGGGGATGGATGATGGTGATGGTTACACAACAACATGAATGTATTAAAGATCACTGAATTGTACACTTAAAAACGGTTAAGATGGCCAGGCTGGCATAGCTCAGTGGTTGAACATTGACCTATGAACCAGGAGCTCATGGGTTGATTCCCAATCTGGGCTGTGGACCTGATTCCCAGTGTGAGCGATGCAGGAGGCAGCTGATCAATGATTCTCTCTCATTATTGATGTTTCTCTCTCTCTCTCCCTCTCTCTTCCTCTCTGAAATCAGTAAAAATATATTTCAAAAATGGTTATGATGGTAATTGTTATGTGATGTGTATTGTACCACAATAAAAAAACCTGCAAAAAAAAAGGGGGGGGGGTGCTAACATGAACATACACTGCTGAGTGAAAATGAACTGTCAATAACTGAACACATTTACCTGGTCCTTCATTTTCTGGAGGGAGCTATTGATACTTGCTCTGAACACTGCCCTGTACTTGAGTTCTCTGTTTCCAATTTCTTTTAAATGTTTTCTTGTTCCTCCAGGTAAGACCTGGACAGGTTACAGGGATAAATCAAGGTTATTTACCCCATTCTTACCTAGTTATAAGGACATTGAATGATTAATTGATTGGCTCAACGAATGACTGGTTAGTTGGTGTCCAGATTTTTAATGTTTGGTGTGGGAATCTCTTTCACATCCTGCGTGGTTCAGGGGTCGGGTTCTGGAGGAGGCTGCACACAAATGAAAAGAGAGACTAGAAAAGTATTAATTTAGCGATATTGGGGGGCCAGGCTGGAGCCTTCCTCTAGTGAGAAGACTACCCCTTCCTTCGGTCTTGCCATTCCTTTTATTTAGATTTGGGATACACGTTTTGCCCTGAAACAGGCAATTCCAATAACAGGTAGATTATCTTATCAGTAAGGATTTACATGATTATTTGGTGGGGAAATTGCTTCAGCTACCACTGTCTCAATTAGAAAGGGGGTGGCTGGCTCTGACCTTTCAGAGCTTCAAGGTTGACCAGCCTTCCGGGTTCCTTGTCCACACTTCCTATTAGTGAGACAATTATTGGTTTCTGACAGCTTGGCATTATAACAACTGACCAAAAGCTTTCCTGGATGCTTTGGATAATTCAAATGTAGTTCAAAAGACATTCCTGGTGCTGCTTTTTTTTTTTTTTTTAATTCTCACTTAAGGATATATGTTTTTTAATTTTTTAAAATATATTTTATTGATTTTTTACAGAGAGGAAGGGAGAGGGATAGAGAGCTAGAAACATCTATGAGAGAGAAACATTGATCAGCTGCCTCTTGCACACCTCCCACTGGGGATGTGCCCGCAAACAAGATATGTGCCCTTAACAGGATTGAGGGCCAGTTTTGAGGGCCAGCTCTGGAAGCATCACCTATACATAAACTCTCCTCATATTCACGTTGGGAGAACTTAGATATATAAATACATTTGACTGCCTGAGGGACAGAGAAAAGCCTAAGTGGGGCAGCCACATTTTAGCTACAGCTCTCTGACTAGAGAAGATGGAGAGAATGGATTTTGATGGACAATGAACCATCTCTACCACAGTGCCTACTAGTAGATACTAGGGAAAAGGGGGCTACAACACAAACACTAATAAAACATTCTTTCTGGTCTTCAGGGATTCTGATCTAAACTACGTACAGGCCAGCCTTTAATAAGTGCTGCTATAAAATTCAAAGGACTAGAGGAGTACAGGGAAGAAGTGCTAAGTTCTGACTGGGAAAAAATCAAAGAAAACTTGTAAGAATAAGAATTTCTCATGGGTTATGAATGAAGCACAAAATATCTATTTAACAATAT
Organism: Lasiurus borealis; assembly: GCA_004026805.1. Lineage (NCBI taxonomy): Eukaryota > Metazoa > Chordata > Mammalia > Chiroptera > Vespertilionidae > Lasiurus > Lasiurus borealis. Next base: position 6,285 of record PVJN01025852.1, on the reverse strand, counting down.
GAGGAGTATTTCTGATACAGGGATATCTTAAGCAAAAGCTCAGAGACCCCAAAGTAAAGGAAATATTTAAAGAATGTCAGGTAGCCCTAACTAATTTGGCTCAGTGGAGAGAGCATTGGCCTGGGGACTGAAAGGTCCCAGGTTTGATTCCAGTCAAGGACATGTACCTTGGTTGCGGGCACATCCCCAGTAGGAGGTGTGCAGGAGGCAGCTGATGGATATTTCTCTCTCATTGATGTTTCTCTTTATCCCTCTCCCTTCCTCTCTGTAAAAAAAATCAATAATAATAAAAAAATAAAAAAAGGAATGGCAGGTAAATTAAAAGAGCCAGTAGGGAAGAGATAAGGTGGACTGGGATATGATTGTGGAGGACTTCGAATTCCAAGCTGAGAGGTCTGGCTTTATTTACATGCAGTAGAGAAGCAGTGAATATTCACAAAGAGAGAAATGAAACATTGAGTCCTATATTTCAAAAAGGAAAATCTGGTAGCTATATGGATGAGGATGGGCATAACCAAAGGATCACTTAGGAAGCCAGAGAGACATTCCTGAGACACAGTGAACAGAATTTGGTGAATTATTGCCCGAGGAATAGAGAAGGGCTGGAAGGAAACACAGTCTACTGAGATTCACACCAAGTGCTTGGGAGGATAACTTTGTCTTGACCTTCTGTGAGATAAGAGTTTATATTATTAGGGGCCATCAGGCAGGCAGGAAGAGAGGTTAGGGGCATTTCTTGAATGCCTAGTGGCTTGGGAAATTAGGAATGAAGCAAATGGATAAAGAGTGATGGGATGACATTATGATGGTTTCCCATAAATTTGCCTGAAATAATTCCCTCTCCTCCTAGATAGAGCATTTATTCCTCATATTGATTTGTTTAGAATTTGTTTTCTTCTGAGAGATGGGTTAGAAAAATTGTAAAACAATTCTGGCCAATATATTGAGGTTAAATATAGCACCAGAAGCTCTTCATAGCATATTTACATTCAATGAAGCTGAAACTAATACCTATTTGTTGAATATTTGCCACATGCAGCAGTAACAGAAAAGAGTGGTAGCAATGAAGATGTAGGTAGTTCTTGAGCCTATGGTTACTTATTTTCACTTCCAGTTACTCTCTTCAGAGCAGACTTCACTTCCTGGTTCCTCAGTGTATAGATGAGGGGGTTCAGAAATGGAGTGATAACAGTGTAAAACACAGCCACTGCTCCATCCAGGGGACTCTTGGAGCCAGCCCGAAGGTAAATGAAAATACAGGGGACATAGTAGACTGTGACCACGGTTAGATGGGAGCCACAGGTGGAGAAGGCCCGCCGTCGCCCATCAGCAGTGCGTATCTTCAGGATGGCATGGACTATGTTGGCATAGGAGAGCAGAATTAACATGAAGCAACTGGCAGCCACTACCCCAATGTCCACAAAGGTCACAAGCTCATTGACAGTTGTGTCAGCACAGGCCAGTCTTAATACTGCAGGGATGTCACAGAAAAAATAATCCACCTGATTGGGCCCACAGTAGGGCAGGCGGAAAGTCAAAGTGGCTTGGATGGATCCATGGATGGACCCAGCCACCCAAGTTCCAGCCACAAGGATAGTGCATACCTTACCATTCATGAGCATGGTGTAGCGCAGAGGCCGGCATATTGCCAGGAACCTGTCGTAGGCCATCAAGGTGTAGAGGAAGCACTGGGTGCTGCCCAGGAAATGAAAGAAATACAACTGAGCCACACAACCACCAAATGGGATGGCCTTGCTGGAGGGAGTGAAATTTAGAATAATTCGAGGAACAATGACTGAGGAGAGCCACATGTCCAGGAATGAGAGCACACCCAAAAGCATGTACATGGGGCGAGCATGGAGCTTTGGGTCAACCCACACAGTGAGCAGAATGAGGAGGTTCCCCAGCTGAGTGAGGAGGTAAATGATGAAGAAGATCAGGAAGAGGAGGATCCTCAGATCTTGGGGATGAGGTAAGCCCAGGAGAATGAAATCTGTCACCACGGTGTCCATGGATGTGTTTTTAGTCTTTCTCATGTCTTTCTGCAGTCTGCTAAGATGAATGGTGAAGTCAGATAAGGGAAACACAACACATGAAGGTGATAAGAATGCTTCTCTCTGATGAATAATGCCTATGATTTGTGAGAGAAATGGAATACTATTTAAAAAGTTTGTTTTTTAAAGAAAAGATAGTGTTGCCATTAGTTATTTTAGTTTACTTGACAAGAGACACCATCCAAAGGTTGTTTAGTTTTCTAGATGGTTGGAAACTTATCTGTTGGGAGATACTGAGAAGCAATATTTGTCAGATCGAGGAACAGGGTAACTTGTGACTGATAGGGAAGGACTTAGAACTCCAACCCAAAAGGGCTCAACAACAAGGGGCTAATGTTGAGATTGAGAAGTGTGGAATGCGTATGCTACAATTGCTACATCTACTTCTCCATTTACCATCATTGCAATGCCTCCTCTTTGTGCTCAGCTAAAATCCTATCTCTTCACAATAGCATGTAAAAATATTCATTATCTGTTCCTTACCACAGTATCACATCACTTTTATTATTTTCCATCCCCCTTACAATTCCTTGTTGTTCAGATGCTTAGGACACCTAAAGGCTTCCCTAATAGCATGCTCCCATGCACCGGCTGCTTTCTCTGTCTCTTCACCTACATAATGCTCCTTTCATCACTTTTCCTTTAAGAAGGCTTTCTTGGTTCCATTTTTCAGAGCACACAAACCATTATATTGCTATTGCCAAATTTCTTAAGTAACCTCCATGAATTGTCCAATCTAGTACAGAACAAGTGATAATTATTTTTCTGAATGGCTGATTGAATGGATGTTGCCAAATCCCACTCATCTGATACAGTGCTTCTTTCTCTCCTTGATCTTGTTTGCTGGTCCCTTGGCTCACCTGGCTGGCTAGGGACCATCTCATTCTAACGCATTATGGGTCTAGTTTTATTATAACAAGCTCCATGGATCATTTATGGTTTTTATTGCTCCAGAACACTGCTTATATTAATGGATAGATTTATGTGGTCCATTGGTTTGGGATTTTTTTTTTTTTTGGTACAGAGAAATTATTATTGTTTATTATTAATAGAGGACTTGATATATTTTTTTAAAAATATATTTTTTACAGAGAGGAAGGGAGAGAGATAGAAAGTCAGAAACATCGATGGGAGAGAGACATCGATCAGCCGCCTCCTGCATGCCCCACAGTGGAGATGTGCCCGCAAGCAAGGCACATGCCCCCAACCGAAATCGAACCTGGGACTTTTCAGTCCGCAAGCCGACGCTCTATCCACTGAGCCAAACCGATCTGGGCGAGGACTTGATATTTAGTTTATATATATAAAACCTGAAGTACCTAATTCAGATGATAAGAAAAGATAGAGGGATAAAATGTGTTTGTTCCACTCTTCTGTGAATATCCCTACATTAGAGAGTTTGACATATATTCATTTGTCATTTAACCATAAAATATCTTGTAATTTAATGACTATGATAGGAAGTAATTAAAATGGTAAGAGAGTTTTACCAATTTAATCTCCACCAGAAAATTATATTGGCTATTTTCTAAAATAACTTAATTCCTATATTAACATTTAAGGTCTATCAATAGTAATAATAATACTTACTATAACTGGCTCTTTAGGATCCACAGAAAATGTTAAGCATGCCCTTTGCCACAAAGGAGGAAGAAACACCAGATGTTTACTGCTTGAGTTTCAGGAGGACACCTTGGTTTATTTGAAAATGGATGAGGCCCTGACCAGGTAGTTCACTTGGTTAGAACATCCCTCTATTGTTCTTGGTTAGAATGTCCTTGGTTAGGGCAAACACAAGACGCAATCAATACATGCATAACTAAGGGGAACAGCAAAAGCTCTCTCTCTCTCTCTCTCTCTCTCTCTCTCTCTCTCTCTCTCTCTCTCTCTCTTCTCTCAAATCAATTAATAAAAATTAAAAAAAAAGCCAAAACCGGTTTGGCTCAGTGGATAGAGCCTCGGCCTGCGGACTGAAAGGTCCCAGTTTCGATTCCGGTTAAGGGCATATACCTTGGTTGCGGGCACATTCCCCAGTAGGGGGCATGCAGGAGGCGGCTGATCGATGTCTCTCTCTCATCGATGTTTCTAATTCTCTATCCCTCTCCCTTCCTCTCTGTAAAAAGTCAATAAAATATATTAAAAAATAAATAAATGGGAAGACTATTTCTTATTTCTTTAGTGAGAATATAGAAAAGAAACAGAAAGAGTTAAGATTAAGGTTAGACATAAAATACTACTAGCCACGACAGGTTTGGCTCAGTGCATAAAGCCTCGGCTTGCAGACTGAAAGGTCCTAGGTTCGATTCCGGTCAGGGGCATGTACCTTGCTTGCAGGCACATCTCCACTGTGGGGCGTGCAGGAGGCTGCTGATCGATGTCTTTCTCTCATCCATGTTTCTGACTTTCTATCTCTCTCCCTTCCTCTCTGTAAAAAATCAATAAAATATATTTAAAATACTACTAATGAGGGAAAGTAATATTTTTGTCACTACAGATATTTAATATCAATGTGGCAAATTATATATTCCTGAAATGTTTTATAAAAATTAATTGTATATCAAATCAGATAAAACTAACATTTGGGGGATTATTTGAAGGATTTCCATAATGCACATTGATCTATGGTGAAAAAACTCTCCCCAATTTATTTGCTTTGCCAGTCTTATCTTTTTCACTTGTTGTGCATATATCCGATTCCACTTCTCCCCGGTGCCCTGTTGGAAGAAAGCTCCTTTACTTTCTCAGTTCTGAGTGCCCTGACTCGGTAGGACCAGGAAACAGAGGTGGGTTATAGCTGTGGTTGTGAGGATAGGTTACCTTTTTGGGCCGATTGGGCAGAAGATAGAGGTTTTGATATGGGGCGTGGTGTTTAGGGGTTGCAGAGGAGGGCAGTCTGGTGCAGTGAGGTGAGCAGAGTGGATATGCAGACAATGAGTTTTTGGAGAGAACAGTCTCCTCCCCACAGTTCCTGCTGTCCCCCCTTCTTTTTCTGGTAGATTCTGTGTCTACCATGTAAATAATTTTAGTATATCTGTCCTTAGGTGGCCAAAGAGTTTACAAATTTTACAAATTTCAGGCTATTTGATGTTGCTAAAACCATGTAAAAATAGTTGGAATTTAAATATGAAAGCACATAAAAATGGCATGAGGTTAAAATTCAATACAAAATCTATCTGCAAATAAGGGCCTAGTGACATTAGAGGATAAACCGTATTTGTTTAAAAATCAATTATCCTGGGAACTAGGGAAAGGCTGTGGGGACAGGATGAAAGATTGGTATTGAGAAGGTAAGGACGGGTTGGGAGTTGCCAAGAGCATGTTTTAGAGAACTCTATGGAGCCATGGGATCATGAGATAGGCTGCTTTCTGTGCACTCTGTCCACCCTCTGCCACATGCCCACTCCTGCCCAATAAGGCCAGTTTGATGTGAGCATATCTAGCTATTTTAAACTTTTTATTTCTACAGTGAACTTTGGGATCTGGGCCATTAGGGAACGGTTATGAGGTCCCAAAGATGAGGAATGAAGACTGGTACAGTGTTGTATTAGACATTCTAGGATCAAAGGACTTCTGTTTATCCTTGGGAGAAGAGCCAGCCCAAATCTGTTTCTGGAAAGATTTCCCTTCCTTCACATTCATTCAGTTAGAGATCCTGGCAGAGCTAGGGCAGAGTAAGGGAAATGGATGGAGTTTGGGGTACCCTAGATATATTTTATCTCTTCCCGCAGAGGATATTCGTGCCCTTCTATGAAAGGCTTTAAAAAATGAGCTTGCTGAAAGAAAGCTACTTTGTGTCCCCCTCACTGGAAACAGAAAAATTACCAATTTGGCCTGTGTTTACAGAATTACCAAAGACTCTTCCTCACAACGTCTATGACCGTATCATTGCCCAACTTCCCCTTTATCATTGCACTCAAAAAATAAAAAATAAAATAGTGTTAAGATTTATTTTCTCAACACAAAAAAGAAATTCCCCACATTTGGGAAGAAGACACTTAATTCTAGCAGTTTAGTAAAGAGGCGGTGAGAAGCTGGAGAAAAGAAATTCAAATTTATATTTGAATAAAATAACAGAAAAATTTGAAGTTTCAAAATTAATGGCCTCATTCTGAATGGAACTAGCTTCAGCCGGGCTTTTCCATCCTCTTAGACTCAGATGTACAGAGCTGCGAAATCATGGAGGAGGCAGGTTGTCCTTGAGTGGATGGTCCAGGAGAGAGAGAGAGAGAGA
>PVJN01025851.1:10927-29724 GCA_004026805.1 Lasiurus borealis | reverse complement strand
TAGCAAGAACCTACAACCAAGAATAATCTATCCAGCAAAGCTAACATTCAGAATTGAAGGGCAGATAAAGAGCTTCACAGATAAGAAAAAGCTAAAGGAGTTCATCAACTCCAAACCAGTATTATATGAAATGCTGAAGGGTACTCTTTTAGAAGAGGAAGAAGAAAAAGGTAAAAGCCAAAAAATTATGAACAAATACGTATCTATCAACAAATGAATCTAAAAATTAAGTGAATTAAAAATTTGATCATCAGAATAAACTGGTGAATATAATAGAATCAGGAGCACAGAAAGGGAGTGGACTGATAATTTTCAGGGGGAAAGGGGTGAAGGGTGTACAGGGAGAGACTGGACAAAAATCATACACCTATGGATGAGGTCAATGGGAGGGAACTAAGGGCAGAGGGAGGGGTGGGAGCTGGGTGGAGGGGAAAAAAAGAGAAACAAATGTAATAATCTGAATAATAAAGATTTAATTAAAAAAATAAAAAAGTATTAATGCATCTTTAACAAATGAAGAGATCCCAGAAATTAATAAATAAATGCTAGGAAGCATTATAAATCCTGGCAAACAATATATATAGTGTACAAGAAGAAGTGTCTTTATACAAATGCAACTTAAGACTTCCCTGAGATGATATTTCTTCACCTAGTTGATTGGCAAATACAAAGCCTAATAACATACTTTATTTAATTAGATGTGGAGAATCAATTCCTTTCAGATTTTTTGGCGAATTTATAAATTTGTATAACTTCCTTCTCTTTAAAAGAAAAAAAAATCAATGAAAAAATATCAGGTGAAAATTTAACAACAACAGTACATGTACATACTTTGAGGGCTTTAATTTTAGAAATTTACCCTAGATATATAAATGCACACATGATTTATATACAAGACTTTTTTGTTGTTGTTGTTAATTTTCACCTGAGGATATTTTTCCATTGATTTTTTTTTTTTTAAAGAGAGAGATTGGAAAGGTGGGGGAGAGACAGAGAGAGAAACATTGATGTGAGAGAGACACATTAATTGGTTGATTCCTGCATTCACTCTGATTAGGGCTTGGGATTGAGCCTGCAACTGAGGCATGCCCTTGACTGGAATTGAACCTGGGACCCTTTGGTTCGAAGGCTGATGCTCTATCCAGTGAGCAAACCAGCCAGGACTACAAGGCTTTTTTATGGGTTCTTGATGTCCTTCATATATATTTGCGTTGGGTAGGCTGTCTCTGGAAGGATGCAGTAAAAGCTAATAACAGTGTTTGCTTCTCGGGAAGTAAACTGAGGTTGCTTAAGAGGACACAAATGACAGGTTTTGTTTTTTTTCTAGTAAATGTCCCTTGTAAAATAAACTAGGGGCCTGGTGCATGAAATTCAGGCATGGAAAGGCAGGGAAGGAGGTCCCTCAGCCCAGCCTGCACCCTCTTGCAATCCGGGATGCCTTGGAGGATGTCCAATTGCCACTTTAGATCTCATTCTTCAGGGATTCCTGCAGGATTGGTACTAAATTGGTAGTAGTACATCCCTCTCACAATCTGGGATCACTGGCTTCTAACCGCTGGCCTCTCTGCCTCATCACCCCTAATCACTCTGCCTGCCTGCCTGATCACCCCTAACCACTTCTCCCTCCCTAATGCCCCTAACTGTTCACTTGCCTGCTTGATTGCCCTTACCACTCTGCCTGCTTGCCTGATTGCCCCAACCCCTCTGCCTGCCTGCCTGATGTCTCTACCTACTCGCCTGTCTGCCTAATTGTCCCTAACTGCCTCTACCTCAGCCCCCGCCGCCTTGGCTTCATTGGGAATGACATCTGGAAGGTCGTTTGGCTATTCAGTCTAATTAATATTTATGCTTTTATTATTATAGATGAGTGTGTATTACCTGGTAAAATTAACATTCAAAAGAATGACATTTGAGCTAAGACTCTATTGTGAGGCACATGTGAAATATGCAATCTGTGTACATACAGAAGATATTTTACATCACTGATGACCAGCAGTGCAGCCATATTGAATTGTTTGCTGCTCAGTTCAAACATCTGTGCCTCCAAAGGAAGTAATATTCCTGACTTCCTCTCCTTACCGTAACTTAGCTAGGGCAAGCATTTGATACATGGATTTAGTCATCCTGTGCATTTGTTTTTGAGCACTACTACATTTGTGATTAAATATATTTTCCACTCGTTTAATGTGTCTCTCCCTTTCCCTCCCCCTCCCCCCTACTGATAGAGTTAGGCTCAATAAGGTTTGGGAGTCCACCTGACGTTTTCATTGCTGGGATGCCAGGATGTATCATGATGTGTTTTGTGTATTGATGGTATATTTGAATGAAGAATAATTCTAGATTATCTGTCAGAACAAAGCCATGCCTATCAGGAAAAGTACAGAATCTTTTCACACATGTTGCCATTTTTGATCCTTCTTTCAGTGACTTAAACAAGCAAAATTTGACCTGTTTTTCTTTGGGAGCAGGGGTGGGTGGGACATAGAGAGGGGGTCACAGATTCCCTTTAGAAACCATGATAAAATCATAAAAAATGCAAAGATACAAATATTCTCAAATTTTGTTACATAATTTTCATTGGTTTCATGGCTTTCCCTTAAGCTCTTCCAGTAGACCTGCATCACTCCAAGCTTCTACTCTGCAGGATTATTTTTCTGACTGACCCGCACCTATTCTGTTTTAACAGTTTTTGGTATCTTTGCTTTATGACTTTCTCTCTTGTTCCTGAGATTGGGCTTTTATAATTTATTACAAATAATTTTAAACATACAGAAAAGTTGAAAAAAAAAAGTGTGCTTTTGGACACTAGAAAACCCACTACTCATCCTCTTATATAATAAAGAGACAATGTGCAAATTGACCATCACAAGATGGTTGCCTACAACCAGGTGAGTGGGTTAGTGAGGGACAACAAAACGACGGAACAAGCAGGCTGTGTGGGGCTACCGGGCTGGCAGGGGGATTAGTAAGGGACAACCAAATGACTGAACAAGCAGGCTGCGTGGGGTGACTAGGACCAGGTGGGCGGGAGTGTGTGTGTGGGGGGGAGTTGGCCACCAGGTCGGCAGGGGAGGGCAGTTAGGAGTGATCAGGCTGGCAGGGAGGGGGCAGTTGGAAGCAACCTGGACGGTAGCAGGGGCCAGTTAGGGGCGACCAGGTCGGCTGGGAAGGCAGTTAAAAGCAATCAGCCAGCGTGCAGAGGCAGTGAGGAGTGATCATCAGGTCAAGGGGGGTGGGGGGTCAGTTAGGGGTGACCACGTTGGAAGGCAGGTGAGCGATTAGGAACCAGCAGTCCAGAATTGTGTGTGATCAGGCCAAAGGTGGGGGGGGTGTCAGTTAGGGGTGACCAGGTTGGCAGGCAGGTGAGCGATTAGGAGCCAGCAGTCCAGAATTGTGAGGGGATGTTCAACTGCTGGTTTAGGCCCGATGATTGGGCCTAAACCAGCAGTCGGACATCCCCTGAGGGGTCTCTGATTGAATTTAATGCATCAGGCTGGCCTGTAGAATTTTATAATTAACCTTTAATGTTTTACCTTTAACATGCAATTCTCCATCTATTCATCCATCACCCTTTTTTATTTAATGCATTTCAGAGTAAGTTGCCAGTATTAGTACATTTTCTCCCATATAATTCAGCTTGCATAGTTCTAACTAAAGTTTTTGCTTACAGAATTCTTTTGAGGTAGAAATTTACAAACAATGAAATGCAATAATCTTAAGTGTAACATTTTTGTAATATATATTTTATTGATTTTTTTACAGAGAGGAAGGGAGAGGGATAGAGAGAGAGAGAGACATCAATCAGCCGCCTCCTACACACCCCCTACTAGGGATGTACATGCCCTTGGTCGGAATTGAACCTGGGACCCCTCAGTCCGCAGGCCAACACTCTATCCACTGAGCCAAACCGGTTTCGGCTTAATGTAACATTTGATGAGTCTTGATAAATGTAGAGATCATGTAACTCAAACTCGTATCAACATATAGAGCATTACTGTCTGCCTCAGACAGAAAGTCTGATCTTGATGATCCCCATTATTTTTGTTTTTCAGTAATTATAACTTACTCCTGTTTAATTGTCATTTTTACATCATAATGAGACTCCTAGTTTGCGCTGTTTGATTGGTATTCTCTCTATCATTAATTGAGGTCTAATGACAGAATATCAGCCAGACAGATATTCTGTGGTTAGGATGGACCTAACCATAAAACCAAGAAAATCCAGTAGGAAGTCAGTAACATTGTCTTCATCCCTGGTGGTCAAGTTGGTGGTGGTGTTTGATAAGTGTTTGTGGGGAGGAAGTTGTAAGAGTAATGATTGGGAGTGAGTTGGGGGAGGGAGATGTTAATGCTCTTTTTTATAAAATATTCTATTGGTAGTAACTTATTTCAGTTAACAGCTTCCTGGTACCCTATTCCCTTTTTATTTTCTTTATTAAAAATTTATTTAATTTTTTAAAATTTTATTTTATTGTTTAAAGTATTATGATAGTAATATCTCCTTCCCTGAGCCTCCCCTGTCCCCTGTTGCATGCCCTCAACCCCCGCCCCCCAACCCCCACCAGTGTCTTGTGTCCATTGATTTTGCTTATGTGCATCCATACAAGTCTTTGGGTGATCTTTTTCCCCCTGCCCAGCACTCCCCAGCCTTCCTGCTATAATTTGATAGTCTGTTCAATGCTTTACTGCCTCTGTATTTTTATCTTTTTGTTCATCAGGTTATAGTGTTCTTTATTTTTCATAAATTAGTGAGATCGTGTGGTAGTTTTCTTTCATTGACTGGCTTATTTCACTTAGCATAATGCTCTCCAGTTCCATCCATGCTGCTGAAAATGGTAAGAATTCCTTCTTTTTTTTATGTGCAGTATAGTATTCCATTGTGTAGATGTACCATAGTTTTCTAATCCACTCATCTGCTGATGGGCATTTAGGCTGTATCTGAATCTTAGCTATGGTGAATTGTGCTATGAACATAGGGGTGCATATATTCTTTCTGATTGGCGTTTCTAGTTTCTTGGGATATATTCCTAGAAGTGGTATTACTGGGTCAAATGGGAGTTCCATTTTTAGTTCTTTGAGGAAACTTCATACTGTTCTCCACAGTGGCTGCACCAGTCTGCATTCCCACCAGCAGGGCCATGAGGGTTCCTTTTTCTCCCCATCCTCGCCAGTATTTGTTTGTTGATTTGTTGATGATCGCCATTCTGACATGTGTGAGATGGTCCCTATTCCCTTTTTAATTTAGGAGTTTTACCACCATAATTCACTCATATGCTCAGAAGTCATAAGGAAATGAGGGTCGCACTATTTCCTGAGGGAGAGTAATAGTAATATATCTTAGAACATGATTTGGGGAAGGATTGTGAAGGAGAGGCACACCAATTTAGGGCCTTATTTCATCAGATGTTAACATTCATGCAGTCATAGACACCCTGGGGGTGGAAGAAATGGGTTGCTCAATAGTGAGAAGAAACCTAAAAACAAACTTAATCTCTGTAGAAGTCCTGTCAGATGTATGTATAGAGATTGTAGCATATTGATGTCTCTGTCTGATATAATAAAAATCAGTTACTTTAGAAGGGATTCATCTTTTCATAAACATTTTATGGATTTGTAATTCTAGCAGAGTTTTAAAAAATATATATTTCATTGATTTTTTTTTTACAGAGAGGAAGGGAGAGGGATAGAGAGTTAGAAACATCCATGAGAGAGAAACATCGATCAACTGCCTCTTGCACACCTCTCACTGGGGATGTGCCCTTGACCAGAATCAAACCTGGGACCCTTCAGTCTGCAGGCTGACATTCCATCTACTAGGCCAAACTGGTCAGGTCTAGCAGATTCTTAAGTGCTCTGATACTATAGTTTGCATGTACTAAGAACAAGAAATATAAGAGTAGTGTTAGTAATACCTACATAATGGAACCATAAGTATCAAATTTTTTTTTGTAATTAAGTCATAATGTTATTGAAGATGCTACTGGCTGATTTTCATAATAGCTGTTATTATTATCTAGAAATATAATTTGTTAACAACTTGTTAGATGCCTATTTTAGTAAATTTTTTGCTTTTTATTTTATGGTGTTATGTTTTAAAAATTTTTTCTATTCATCAGCAACAATATTCCTGTTAAATGAATTGTTTTTTGTGTGCATATTTATTACCACAAAGTAACAGTTGTAATTGATGTACATCTTGAAGGTTCTGATAATTCTTGTGTCTTAGATTAATCAGTCCTGTTTTCTAACTGGTCCTTACATGCCCATTTATCTTGACTAGTACAGAATTAAAAAACAACCCAATCAACTAGGAAGATCAAAGTTTGGGATTTTGCAAATTAAGTGTTTATACAGTTGGTACAATTTCTTTAGGTGGCGTGAAATCAATAAATAATAGTGGTATTTGAGATTTATCTAACCCATATTTTATAAGTTTATATTTATTATTAAACTCTCTATTATTATCCTCAATTTACCTAAAGCTGAAAGGTTAAGTAACTTGCTCCTAAGTAGTAAAGCTTGAATTCAAATCTATTTTCTAAACTATACAATATTCCTAATTTCTGCTCATTCTGACTACTTGTCTAATGGAGGCTTCCTTATACTAGTTTACTAAATATCACCACTGGAATTAGTGGTTTTAATTTATGGAAAGTAATCCAAATTCTTAAAGGAGTTATTTCTTGTCACTCATTAAAATAAGCTATGGTATGATCTCTAACTTCTTATATTAAATAGTTCACTCAGCATTCATTTGCATAGGTAAGCTGTGGCTTTGTACTTTTAATATCTTGCTCTAATGGTTTTAGGACATTAGCTAGGTGCTGATCCTTGTTTCCCTGTTAAAGTCCTCATATTTCTTCTCTCCTTTGGTGACAGGTTAGTTTTCATAGGGTGTTTTCCCATGTTCATCTAGGAAAATATTGTAATGGCAGGAAGAATGTTGAGTGGCCATGTATTGGAGTCATCTTGCTTTCTAACTAAACATTTCTCTAGCCAAATGTTTAAGTTTGTACTTGAAAATTAGATGTATTTTTAAAATGTGTTCTGTTTTGTTTTTTTTTAGCTGGAAGATAGCTTTATTTATCTTATATGCCCATTTATCATATTATTATATAATTTCATTACCAGGATAGCATAGTTTTAGTAATAGAATAAATTTTAGAAGTTATGTCTAACTTCCATCTTATTTACACTTAAACCCCTTTAGCATGGGGGGGGGGTATCATCCTATATAATAAAAGCCTAATATGCTAAATGTCCAACCAATCAAAGAGTAATATGCTAATGATATGCCAAGGCCACTCAACTGCACACTATGACTCACACTGACCATCACGGGGCAGATGGTAAATGCAGAAGCTGCCCCCTGATGGTCAGTGCATTCCCCCAGGGAGCCAGGCTCACTGGCAGTGCTAAGGATGATAATTGTCACCTTAGGCCCACTCCCCGCCTAAGCCATCAGTCGCACATCCCCTGAGGGCTTCCGGACTTCGAGAGGGTTCAGGCCAGGCTGAAGGATCCTCCTCCCCTGAGTACACAAATTTTGTGCACCAGGCCTCTAGTTAGTTAATAAGTCTAATAATTTTATTTCTGGACAGTGTTTTTGATGCTTCTCATTAGCCATTGAGCAGTAAATGTACTTAGTTTTGGAAAGTGTATTTATTGCCAGAGTTAAATTGTTAATATAAAGCAGCAATTTACTTAATCATCTGTTGTTGTTTTTTTATATTCTCGCACAGAAGAAAGAATCTTCTAAATCTAGTGTCAAGAAAAAAGTGACCAAAGTTGCAGAAGCAAAAAAAGTAATGAAGAGAAATTTTAAAGTGAATAAGAAAATAACGTTTACTGATGAAGGGGAGGTAAGATTCTTAAATGTTTCATTTCTGAGGTACAGCAGGTCCTCAAATGCGTCCTTTTATTATAATGTTGATGAGATGATGTAGAGCTTAATGCTTGTTTATAAGCTGATGCTAAAATTGGTTTTATCATTGGTCCATTTACTTGACATCCCAGAAACTAGTGAGGTTGTTAAGTGAGGACTGTATGTTCTAAGAGTTATAAAGAGTTAAAGTGCCCTGCTAACTACCATTAATTAATGAGAAAAAATGTTTCTCTAAAATAGGATAGGCAGTTCCCTTCACTGTTATTAAAGGCATTCCATCAACTACTAGTATACACCTGGAGGCAAAATGTTTTATTGACAACAAACTGAGATACTTCTTGGTGATAAAAACAGAGTTAGTTTTGAGCTTCCTAAATTCCGCTTGAATAGATTTATATTTTCTTGTCATAGTGTCCATCAACATGTTTTGTGGAAACAAGCACAAGTAGTAACACAGCTACTTGCCACAACTTTTTTTGCTGTTCTCTAAAACTCTGCTGTGCAGTTCCTCAGGTTTAGATGCTGTGTTGGCATGCTTCTTACTTTCTGACCTATTATGGGAAGGATTTCTCTGCTTTAAAAAATCTCAGGCACATGGGAGCCTGGCTTTCCTCTCATCATTCCCTTGGTCTGAGTGTAAATATATACCCATAGCTTAGGGAAGGGTTACCACTCACAGATTGCTCGTGAAGGGTCACTCTATTACAAATTAATACTATCTTTGTTGCTAAAGAAGAAGGATATCTGGAAAGTCCAAAGCCTACTTAAGGAGTAATGGCTAGAAGTTCATGGTGATTATAGGCTCTTCTGAATATTATTTCTTGATTTCACTCACCAGCCTACAGGTTTCCTTATTCATCCTAACACAGCACACAGCACTCCACACTTACATAATCTCATTTTCCTTGCCTTGCCTTTTGGTTCTTTCTCCCATAGCACTTGCTATGTAATTCATTATGTGTTTATTTGGTGGTGGTTCATTTCTTTTTCAGTGGAAGAAATGGAGGGAAGGTATGTGTTGACTTTTCTCACTACTTTGTCCTCAGCACTTAGAACAGTAGGCCCTCAAAAAAGTTTGTTGGATGAAAGAACCTTTGTCTGATACCCCAATAAAATAGCAGCTTCTTATACCAACTCTAGTATATTACATCAGCTATCTCATCATTGCTAATAATATAAGTGATGCCTAAGCAGTCTATATTCAGTAACATATATTTTCTTTTAATTTTCAAGTTAAGAAAGATTGGGTGTTTGGGGCAAGGGGAAGGGATTTTATTGCAAATGTCTGGGTTTGCACTAATAATATGGAGTGAAATGGTGTATGAATCATATGAAAACTAACAAAATGAAGTGCACTTCAAAGTTGTTGGTAGTTGCAGAGGAAGCTTATATAATTGATAAGTAATGAAATCTTATCATTATGAAATTACTAAAAAGAGGCCAGCACCTGAGAAGCAGGCCAAGCCATATTGTAGTTGTATTACATCAGATACTTAGGGTAAAACAGGATTAGTGCTGTTGGCATAAAGAGGTTCCTTACTGTGTTAATAAGTTTAACTGCACAGATTATACCAATTGGCTCCTAGGTGGATGTAAATCTTTATAAAATTTCATTGTAAACATATTGCTGATAGGAGCTCTATGTAGCTGTGAGCCACATTGAAAATTTTGATCTAAAACTCTGAAAGAAATGCTGCTATTGATGCGACCCACAGAGGGATGGACCTTTTTTCACTCTGACAAAAAAGGGGAAGAGCAATGGATGGCATTCTTACTGTCATAGCTGATTTCTCTCACTGCTTCTTCATTCAGTATGAGTAACTGCTAGCATGGGTGCTCATGCAATACATTTATGACCCCATTTGTTGCCATAGGTTGAGACTGTAGAAATCTCATCTTGAAAAATGACTGTTGGTGATAAGAGGGAGAGGAGAAGTTAGTATCTGTGATCTCCGACTTTCACTTTCCTGCCAGTTAATTAGCAGTCTTTAAAAAACAATGGCAGTTACTTAGTAACTACGTAGTAGGTAAAATAAAAGAATCATTCTTTGTCTAAATTGTCTAGAGTTTTGCAGTGTTAGGCCTGGAATATTGTTGAATCAAACCTTATTTTTCAGGCAAGGACACAGATTCCCAGAGATTAATTTATTCAGGATTGTATAGTGGGCTAAGTGAGAAAGGCAGGATATTAAGCCAGGTCTTTCAACTCCCAGATCAATGCCCTGACTTTTATGTCATCTTGTTCCTAGCCATACACTATATATGTAAAGTCATGCAGATCTGAGCAGGCTGCGAAACCAGACTAATTTTCTCCTTTTCACTTAGTTATTTCAGTCTTTATGTGTGGTACCAGCCAATTTGTGATCCATTGATCAATATTGAGCAACTAAAGTGTGCCAGATACTGTTTTGGGCTCTGAGAATATATGAACAAGACATATTACTGTCCTCAAGGAGATAAATTCTAGTGAGAAAACCAGGAATATAAAGCAACCCAGTATAGTGAAAGAGGTGTTGGAGGGGCCCTGGTGCTGGAGGGAAGGGTCTCTCAGGCAGCCTGGCTGTGGCCTATGCATATTCAGAGCCAAGTTAGTGGACTAGAGCAGTGGTCACCAACAGGTGGTCTATGTTTGGCGCCTGCTGAACTAGAGCATACTGAGAACACTGCTTGAAATGACCTGAGGCAGCTATTGCTTCTTCACATTATTCTATGAAATTTTCCTTCAGGCTTCTCCTCATTGGGTTATGGTGGCATTGCTTTCTCCCAATCATGACAGTCTTCTGTGGCTTTTGCTCACTTAAATGATGTTTGTTAGAAAGTTTAAAACATATAGGTAGTAAGGCAGAGAGTGTGCATATACACTGGTTCAAAATCCTCTTACAAAGGGAAATGGTTTTCTGCTGACAATCCCTGTCCCCTGTCCCTTGTCCCATACTGAATCTTTTCCTGTCCGCAGTTGGTTCAGCAGTGGCCACAGGTGCAGAAGTCTGTCTCCAAGGACACTGAGGAAGAGGATGACACTGGTGGTATCAATTTGGATAAAGCAAAGGAAAGGCTTCAAGAAGAGGACAAATTTGACAAAGAAGAATATAGAAAGAAAATTAAGGCAAAGCATAGGGTAAGCTTTTTCCATCATGAATTAACACTGAGAGAAAAATAATATGTCTCTGTATATATATATATGTCATCACATATTCATTAATAATCATATCACTTTATTGTTTTTCTCTGACACTTCTTTTTTGGTGGCTATTTTGTCCTTTTATCTGTTCTTTCTTTGATTGGTAGAGATTCTGTATACTGACTGGTTTCTTGAGAGTGTCACCAAATATGCTTTTTTTTTTTAAATTAAAGTTTTAGTTTTGGGATAATTGCAGTTGCATATGTAGTCATTAGAAGTACTGCAGAGAAATCCCACAGGCTCAATTGCTATAGTTTGTCACTTCAGGAATGTTGCATAAGTAAAACTAGTATGCATCTTTTAGGGATTGGCTTTTTTCACTCAGTCAATTCATCTAAGTCATTGTGGGAATTAGTACTTTATTCTTTCTATTACTGAGTAGTGTTTCATGTTATGGATGTACCACAGTGTGTTTCACCAGTCACCCACTTGAGTGATATTAGTGTTGTGGCAAGCTTCAGTTAATGGATACATTTTTTCCCATTGCAATGATTTGGTAATGCATATAAGATTAAACTTACTATATTAAAAAAAAGTCTTGTAAGAGGGAGTGCTACTATATAAGCACGTGCCCCGTTGATTTAAATTTGGCAGTTTTATCTTGAAATGGGTTATTCCATTCTGATTACTCATGATGTTGCTCTCCTTTCACACTACTTAATTTCCATTTTGGTACACAAATGAGTCAACTAATGAAATAAAAGGAAATTTACATTTTTAAAGAAGTTTCTGCAGTATGCCCTTAAAACAGTGCATGGTGTCAGGGGAATACAGCATCATTACCAAGAATCACTGCTATAATATTAAGGTCTGTATTAAAGAATGTTCGATCCTTTTGATGAGGCCTTTATTAACTGTATCCTGAGCAGGGTTCTTATAGTTTTTTGACTCCTATTTGACCTTGTAATCATTTAATCACCCAGGAGAAATTTCTTTTAAAAGGGTAGCAGTTCTCATTTCTTTCAGGTTTGATGCAGCTTCATAGTAACATTTGATAAATAAGAAAAAGTAGATATTGGAGTTAGCTTTAGGGATAGAAATGAACTATGAGAAAAGCATTTCAGAAATAGAACTAATGAACCTGAAATGTACTGGTTGCCATTGCTGGATATTTATGTTATTGAGAGAACTTAACATTTCCTGCATTGCTGCTTATAGGACAGTACTTTACATGGAAATTTGGTATTAATATTTGTTACTAAAATATTTAATAATACTAAGAATGTCCGTAGCTTGTTCTGTTTCAGCTCATGGTCTACTTTGAGCATTTATCTAGGAGAAGATTAGGCATAAGAACATTTTATACTTTATTTTTAAATTGTAGCCAGCAGTAGAAGAAATATAAAGGCCTTTTTTATTTTTATTTTTAAAAAAAATATATTTTATTGATTTTTTACAGAGAAGAAGGGAGGGAGATATAGAAAGTCAGAAACATCGATGAGAGAGACACATTGATCAGCCGCCTCCTGCACTCTCCACAGTGGAGATGTGCCCGCAACCAAGGTACATGCCCTTGACCGGAATCAAACCCGGGACCTTTCAGTCCGTAAGCCGACGCTCTATCCATGGAGCCAAACCGGTCTCGGCTAAAGGCCTTTTTTAAAACAAATCAAAGGTTATTTTATATAAAATAGATATATTTTGCACAAAGTGATCATGGCATGCCTTCCATATTGGAGGCTGAAAATATGTTGCCTGAAAAACATACAAGGGAATAACTATAAAGTAATGTTCTCTATATTCAATTTATTAACTATAGAGAACTAAAGGGAGGGAGGGGGGGGGAGAGAGAGAGAGACAGAGAGAGAGAGAGAGAGAGAGAGAGAGAGAAAGAGAGAGAGAGAGCGACCTCAATTAGTTGTTGTTCTATTTACTTATGCATTCATTGGTTGATTCTTTGTGTGCCTTGATCAGGGATCAAACCCACAACCTTGGAGTATCAGGAAGACTGGGTAAGGCATTATCCTACCAGAAGTTTTACTTCAGGTTAAAGACATTAGTACATTATTAAAATGTTTTTTAAGTGTTTTTCCCTAAGCTAGTGGTTGGCAAACTCATTAGTCAACAGAATGGCAAACCACAGCTCATGAGCTCATTGCCAACCACTGCTCTAACCACTGGAACTATCTGGCCAGGGCCTCTGTATTCAATTTTAATGTAAATGCTTCTTGACACAAATATGATTAATTTCTTGGTATTTTTTTTAATCAGTAAAGTTATTTATCCATATGTAAATATTTGCAAGTATTGGTTACTAACTTTTACTTCAGAAACTAAATATATTAATAATACCACACAGATTAATTTTTAATTATTATCTTAATTTCTCTAACTGAACACGATATTGGTTTTGAATTTGTATTTTTTTCCTAATTAAGTATATCACTTACTATAATGACAATTCTTAGTTCTTCTAGCATAAGATTTTACCTTGGGCAACTATAATTATATTTCCTTAAAGCTATTAATTCTAATTTATTTTTATGAAAGTATATGGAGTAGAATTTTATGTCCCTAAAGAATACTTGAAATACTAACTTTAGGACCTAGGAATAAGCTTTACTTCATGAAGACAGAATAGGTAAAGAAACTTTTGACACAAAATTATAAGAAATGTTCCTGAACTAATTTTACATGTGAAAAGAAAACTGTGTAAAAATCTATAATATAACTCTGTTTTTGAAACATACTACATTTTAAAAAATGTGTCAATTTTATTTTATTTGTTTTCCTATTTATTGTGCCAGTTTTGTAAGTTTTCATAAATTTAGTATTCCTTCAGTATTTTGACTATGTTCAGAATATTTCATGATTATCTTTTTTGGTTTAAAAGGATAAGATATTTAATATGTAAGTGAGTTTAGTGTTAATAATTCTGTTTGAAAGTAGTTGTTTGCTCCTGCTGTTGAAAATTCACAGCCTCTCACCATAGTTTTGAATGCGTACTCAGTCTTTGTAATGTAGGATTCAGCTATCTTTTTTTTCTACCTCTTTTCCTCCATGCTATTACATCTGTTCTTGATTCATATTTTCATCTACCAAATTCTGAAAGCCCTGTAATTTGTATTGTGGCTCCTATAAATATCTTTCTCCTAAAGATTTAGAAAGTGAGCAGTAAGAATTTTTAGCTAGTTTAAAGCAAACAAAAACAAAACCCCAAAACAGCAACACAAAAATCTTTACAGCATCAGTGGGAGTAGAAGCTTATCTGCCTGCTTGTTGGCACTCATAGCTACACACCTGGTGGACTTCAGGGGCCCTTTTGCAACTGCTTTGGGTTAGTTAGCAGTTTTATTTATCTTCATAAGGCATTACAGTGGTACCTCGAGATACGAGTACCCTAACATACGAGATTTTTGAGATATGAGCCGTCGAACGAGCGATTTTTGCTTTGAAATATGAGCAACATTTGAGATAGCAGTAATTGCGTGGATCGGCCGGCTGCACATGACCCACCAGTTTACCGAGACGTGAGCTTCTCATAATTTCCCATGCCTCAAGGTTATGAACGAATTAAACTCGTATCTCGAGGTACCACTATATTTTCTTTTGAGACCATTCCAGTTTTTAGCTTCCCCTGGCAATTCAGAAGTAACTGTACTTCACTAGGCCTATTAGTATTTTCCCTGTTGAACCTCTTGAAACTGTTCATCAGAAGTAAAATTATAGCACAATTTTGCATATGAAGTCATTAGTAAATCATAAAGGCAAAAACAATGCTTTTGCGTAAAAACATTGTGTTTTTGGTAATTCAATCAGAACTATGAAAGATGTGTCATGGATCACATTACTGAAAGGTTTTTAATGGAGTGAAAGTCTGCTCTGTAGTGTATGTCATCATTCTTAGTTATGAAAGATTACTTGTGTTTAGGGTGATAATATCTGCTTTAATAGCTAAGAGTCAAGAAGCAATACATTACGAAGTTTTCTTTAATTCCCTTGAAATTTACTTTGAGTACTCAATCTACTTTGGATTGTGTGTTTTGGTAACAGCCGTGTCTCAAGATGTGACTCTAGATTGCTCCGAGAGAGGGCACAGCAATTGCTTTGGATTCCATTTATTAGTAGCACGAATATTAGAACATTAGCAAAGAAGTAAAGGGCCTTTTTAAAAAATCCATCTTGCCGAAACAGGTTTGACTTGGTGGATAGAGTATCCGCCTGCAGACTGAAGGGTCCCAGGTTCGATTTTGGTCAAGGGCATCTACCTTGGTTGTAGGCACATCCCTAGTAAGGGGCATGCAGGAAGCAGCTGATGATGTTTCGGCATCTTAGAAATAATAGTAACAAGGGCATTAGCAATAACAAGTGGTAGCAGTTAGTTACTTGGGCCCTGCACGAAGTGCTTCGTGTATATGTGTGTGTATTTGTCTGTGTATTTATATACAATATATGCTAAAAATTAACTTCGGAGGAGAAACCAAGATGGTGGCATAGGTAAACACCTAAACTGCTACCTCGCACAAGTTCAAAACTACAACTAAAAGACAGAATGGACATTATCCAGAATCACAGGAAGGCTGGCTGAGTGGAAATTCTACAATTAGAAGAAAAGAGAAAAGCATACTAAGACTCAGAGGAGCTGCAGAAGGTAGAGGTATGTGGCTCACATGTGGAGCGGACTGGTAACTGAGTATGCAGCTGGCTTTCTCAAGTGGGAGGGAAACAAAAGCTCTGACTGCTCTGAACTCCAGTTCTGGATGAGACTCTGAGGACCCAGAACCATACTCAGTTGCCAGTCCTCTCTGCGTGTTAGGAGAAACTGGACTGTCTGGCAGCGGGTGAAATTCGAAAGCCACGGAACACTGAGACCCAGGGGCCTCTTAGGGCAGAGCTGATGGGAAGCCATTGCTGTCTGATATGCCCTGAGACTCCGCCCCATCCAAATGTTGCAGTGATGGCCCAAAGTTCTGTGATGTCTAAGAAGAAAAAAATGATGTGAATGATCAGGTTTCCTGTTGTGTGTGTGTGTGTGTGTGTGTGTGTGTGTTAAATAATGGATATGGGAGTTTTAGAATAAACAATTGGCTGGGAGGTCAGTTCCTCCCAGTGATACCAACAACAATCAAGGTTTAACTACAATAAGACTGTGCACACAGCCCACAGAGAGTTGCACCAAGAGTGTCCACCTCAGGTAATTGGGGGGAGGCTGAGCCACTGGGCCCTATAGGACATCTAGCACACAAAACCACTCTTCAACTCAGGGAAGCAATCAAAATCTGAAAACAAAGAAACAGGTCACAAGTGAAAGAAATGGAGGAAAGCAAATGATTGGATATAGAGTTCAAAACCACAGTTATAAGGTTTTTTTAAAGAATTTTCTAGAAAAGGCCGATAAATTTAGCGAGACCCTTAAGGATATGAAAAAGGACCAACTGTGGGAACCTCTTTCACATCCTGCGTGGTTCAGGGTTCCCAGTTCAGGGTTCGGGTTCTGGAGGAAGCCGCACGCAAATGAAAAGAGAGACTAGCAAAGTGTTAATTTGGTGATATTTGGGGGCCAGGCGGGAGCCTTCTTCTAGTGGAAAGACTACCCCTTGCTCTGGCCTTTTTCTCCCTTTTACTAAGACTATGGGATACACCCATGACCTTTAGGCAGGAAATTACAAGAACAGAAGTTTACATGAAACAAACAGGTAGAAGCTGCTTCAGCTAACAATGTTTCAAATAAACAGTGAGTGATTAGCTCTGACCTTTCAGAGCAATTAAGGTTGACCAGCCTTCTGGTCTTCTGTCCACATCTTTCTATTAGTGAGACAATGTTTGGTTTCCAATAACCAACTAGAAATTAAACATACGCTGACTGAAATAAAAAATAATATACAGAGATCAATCAGCAGACTAAAGGATCACAAGAATCAAGTCAAAGATTTGAAATACAAAGAAGAAAATAACACGCAACCAGAAAACCAAAAAGAAAAAAGAATCCAAAAATATGAAGATAGTGTAAAGAGCCTCTGGGACAACTTCAAGTGTACCAACATCCGAAATGGGGATTCCAGAAGAAGACAAAGAGAGAATATTAAAAGCAGCAAGGGAAAAACAGTTACCTACAAGGGAGCACCCATATGAGTGTCAGCTGATTTCTCAACAGAAACTATGCAAGCCAGATGGAATTTGCAAGAAATATTCAAAGTGATGAATATCAAGAACTTATAACCAAGATTACTCTACCCAGGAAAGCTATCATTCAGAATTGAAGGTCAGATAAAGAGCTTCACAGATAAGAAAAAGCTAAATTAATTCATCACTGCCAAACCAGTATCATGAAATGCTGAAAGGTATTCTTTAAGAAGAGGAAGAAGAAAAAGGTAAAGATAAAAATTATGAACAAATCTATATAAACAAGTAAATCTAAAAGTCAAGTGAATAAAAAATCTGATGAACAGAATAAACGAGTGACTATAATAGAATCAGGGGCATAGAAAGGGAATGGACTGACAATTCTCTCGAGGAAAGGGGTGTGGGAAGTGCAGGAAGATACTGGACAAAAATCATACACCTATGGATGAGGACAGTGGAAGGGGTAAGGGCAGAGGGTGGAGTGGGAACTGGGTGTAGGGGAGCTATGGGGGGAAAAAAGAGGAACAATTGTAATCTGAACAATAAAGATTTATTAAAAACTCTAACTTCTGAAATAAGTGAGCTTATCTCACTTTGCAGATGATAAAATTTAGACTTGCAAGTGTCAAATAATTTTTCTAAAGCCCTCACAGCTTATAAATAGCAGCTTTGGGACTCTTACTAAGGTCTTTGTTACTGTACTGACTTTGTTTTAGTTTAATATTACCTTTCTTGAATGTTCATTGCAAAGATATGTAGTTACTAGTATCAGAATCTATTTTTAAGAAGCTGTGGCCCTTAAGGAGTCTAAGGTATTGTCAGAGTTTGGTCTGCCTTATATGGTGTTATGAAATTTTAATGTCAGAAATTTCATCATGAGGGTAAGGGGCTAAGCATCTAAAACTTAATCCTACAGTGGACTTTATGTGAAATAAGCCAGTCAGAGAAAGATAAATATCACATGATCTCACTCATTTGTGGCATATAACGAACAACATAAACCGATGAACAAAAACAGATCCAGAGACAGAAAAGCATTATCAGACCCTCAAACCTCAGAGGGAAGGTCGGGGGCGGGGCTCAGGAGGAGAGATCAACCAAAGGGCTTGTATGCATCCCTATAAGCCTAACCAATGGACACAAACAGCAGGGAGTGAGGGCATAAGTGGGAATTGGGGGGAAAATGGGGTGATTAGGACACATGTAATACCTTAATAAAGGAAAAAAAAAAAGCTTATTTACAGGGAAGGAAAAGAGAAGTACTATCCCCCCTTGCATTTTCACTTCTTCCTACTTACCATCCCAACCAGGTCTGTTATAAAAAAGGAACTGGCCTGTTACTATAGAACCTTTGCTTAGAATTTGGAAATGTCTGCATGGGAAGTTTCTGTTCTTATTCTCATGAACTTAGAGCATCTTGTGATATTCACTCAACTCAACATCTTAGTACTTGAGCGCTTCTTCATTACAACTATAAAATGAGACAAATATTCAAAATTGCATATCTTTTATCAACTGTGTGACAAATCTTTGAGCTGCTTATTACTTATTATCTCTGCTTTTATTAAGTTATTTGCTTTTGGAATTATTTTTTGTTGCCATTGTTAATCCTCACCTAAGGATATATTTTCCATTGATTTTTTTTTTTTTTTTTTTTTTTTTTTTTTT
>PVJN01025851.1:0-10827 GCA_004026805.1 Lasiurus borealis | reverse complement strand
CTAACCACTGACAAGTACCAGCCAGGGCTACAGACCTTTTTCTTTTTTCATTCTTTTCTTTCTTCTTTTTTAAACAGCACATAGTGTTTGAGAGGTGCAGTGGTTGTTAAATTGGTGGAGGATAACTGAGACTGGAGTTAAGGAGCAGGAATAGAGTTTGGTACTAATGGAATTAAAGGATCTGAGAAGCTTAGTTCATAGACTACAAAAGACTGAGTTTGTTTTGCCCATTTATATATTCTCAGAGCCTGCCATGGGGCCTGGTGCATAGTTGCTCAGCAAATATTTGAAAGAATTCATTAGTGAATCAGTGTTTCCATGTAAATTTTTCTCCTTGTCTTCATATCCTTGTTATAATTGTTAACAGATTTGTGTATTGAAGACCAATTTTTTATGATGTTTAAATGAATAGGTAACAAATCAGAGAACCTTGTTGTATTCTAAGATCCTGGGATGGTTTTAGATTTATGGGTTTTTTTTTGGGAGGGGAGGAGGTCTCTTCAGAGCCAAAAAGTATTTGTAATCCTTCTTTTTATTCACTCTTGTTGACCAGTTTTCTTTTCTGAAAAAGAGGTTCCTGTAATACTGAAATGAGGATAGATGTTTCCTCCTTCTCTGTGACAGCTGGGAACCTACTTCCTTACCACATTGGCATAGTTATCCGAGACTCACTCAAATAAGTTAGGCTTCTACCACCTCCTGAAATATGAGTTGTATTTTCCAAATCTACATATTCCCAAGATCAACAGAATAAAAATTATTTAAATACTTCATGGCACTTTCTTTTTTTGAAGGTAAGGACTATAGTATTTGAGATGCCAAAAGAAGTATAATAATATCTATAAGAGAAGTATTTTGTAGTTTGAAATCTGATTTTTCTGTTCTTCTGTCCTGTTTAATTTTGATTTTATTACTGTTTCATGCTCTTTTTATACTTAATCATTTGAAGCATGGCAGAACTAAAGATAAAATGTTACCTTCTTTTTGTGTGGCATAAAATAGCTTTTGGTACTAATCTGTCCTTAAGAATGAAATAAAAAACTAAAGGATTTAAAGAATTTGAACTACATAAAATTAAGGTGGGTGGGAGGAAATCTCACTTATTGAATCTAATAAAATTCAATTATATTTTCACCTCAAGTAATTGGTACTGCAATCTTTTATCATTGTAGCAGCTATAATTCATATGCTTATTTTTTAAAAAATACATTTTCCTGCCATAATATAGGGAAAAAGTCATTCTTTCCAATACTCATTTTCCAAATTTTGGATGATCATAATTCTACTTTTCTGTTCTTCTTTGTTTAAAGACTACTCTTTACTCTTGCCTTTTCTCAGAGTGTTAACAAGGCTTTTAAAGATAATGTACATTTTTCTAATTTTGTTTCACCCAGTATTAAAAGTTTATTTATTTTTCTTGCTTTTGAGTTTCATAGATATGTCTGATCTATTTAAGGCTTGTGGCATAAATCTCAAAAAGAAAGAATTTTTCCATTGGCATGCATATCTGAATTCTGGTAGCCAGTTGAAATCTGAAATTTGAAATATCCTTCACTGACTATAATCATTAATAATGGAGTTTAGTAGTAGTGGAAAATTGTCAATATAATTTTTTTGTGTGCTATTATTAAATTGGCTGGACGAAAAGCTGAAGAATAAGAGCTTATGTTTACTTTTATAGAAATGGTTTTTCTGATGTGAACATATTGAGGTTATTTTCTGATGTGAACACATTGAAGTGCTGTTTTCAAATATCATCATGTGTTAGGAGAAGGCCAGCTATTGAGTAATTACAACAAAAATCTATGTGACATGGTTAGTTATCTATTAAGATGGGCAGCAGTGAATTAAAAAATGTCTACAAAATGCTAGCAGAAAAATATTGCTATACGGATGAAAAGACCAATATGGTAACCAACCATTATTAGTAATAAAAGGAAATGCAACATTTATCTAAAACATATCGATAAGATAAAATCACTATGCACCTACAGAGTTAAACAAGCTTTCTAATTGAGGAGCAAGAAGTATAGATGAGGAAGTTGAGGACTTTGGCTCCATAGACCAGGTTTTAGTCTCATGTCCATCACTACTGGCTGAGTGACAACAGACAAATTATTTAATAAGTTTGATCTTCAATTTTCCATCTATGGGAATGATAATACCTCTCAAAGTTTTTTTTATTGTTGTTAATCTTCACGTAAGGCTATTATTTTGATTGATTTATTTTTTTTTTAAATATATATTTTTATTGGTTTCAGAGAGTAAGGAGGAGGGAGAGACTAACTTCCCTGATGAGAGAGAATCATTGATTGGCTGCCTCCTACATGCCCCACACTGGGGATTTAGCCTGCAACCCTAACATGTGCTGACCAGGAATCAAACTGTGACGTACTGGTTCATAGGTTGATGTTCAATTAATTCACTGAGCTACATTGACCAGGCTCCATTGATTTGTTTTTAGAGCAAGTGGAAGGTAGGGGTGGTAAGGAGAGAGAGAGAGAGAGAGAGAGACAAAGAGAGAAAGAAGGAAAGAAAGAATATGTGTTAGCAGTGGTTCTCAACCTTTCTAATGCCGTGACCCTTTAATACAGTTCCTCATGTTGTGGTGACCCCCCAACCATAAAATTATTTTCGTTGCTACTTCATAACTGTAATTTTGCTACTGTTATGAATTGTAATGTAAATAGCTGTGTTTTCCGATGGTCTTAGGCTCTACAGCTGCAGGCCAATGCTCTAACCATTTAGCACACCTGCTAAAGTTTTGTTAACAGATTTAAAAATATATGTAAAATGACTAGCACACTGGTGATACTTAATAATTCAGAGCTATTACTGTTAGTAAAAAAATAACAATAGTATTAATGTGCTAATCGGTAGATATCCTATCTAATAAAAGAATAATATGCAAATTGATCATACCTCTGCTATACCCAGAGCCACACCCACCAGCCAATCAAGAGCAAGTATGCAAATTAACCCAACTAAGATGGCTGCAGCCACGGAGCTGCAGCAAGCACAAGGCTTGGATTTTTCCAGCAATGGAGGAAGCCAAGCTTTCCTGCTGCCCTGGCTGCCCCAGGCCTACACTCAAGGCTGCAAAGTTTCAATTATAGAAGATAAATAAATCTCAACAGAGATGGCAGCAGCCATGGAACTGGAGAGAGCAGAAGGCTTGAGTTGCCCCTGGCAATGGAGTAAGCCAGGCTCCTGCAGTCCTGGCCTGCCTTGGCCTCCACTACAAAGTTTCAATTATAGAAGATAAATAAATTCCAACAAAAATGACTACTGCCGGCCACAGAGTGAGCAGGTGGTGTAGCTTCACTCAAGACTACAAAGTTTCAGTTATAGAAGATAGATAAAACCCAGATACAAGGGCCTCTGCTTGGGTTGCTGGGGGGCATGGCCAGCATGCAGACTACCACAGGCCCCTCACCCAGGTTGCCCCATGCCCCAAGGAAATCCCCACCCTGATCTGGGACATCATTCAGGGCAAACCAGTTGGCCCCCATTCATGCACTAGGCCTCTGTCCTATCTAATAAAAGAGTAATATGCAAATTGACCATCACTCCAAAATACAAGATGATTGCCCCCATGTGGTCAAAGATGACTGGTCCCATGTGGACACAAGATGGCCGCCACAATATGGCTAGTAGGGGAGGGCATTTGGGAGGGACCAGGTCTGCAAGGGAGGGCAGTTGGGGGCAATCATGCCTGCAGGGAAGGGCAGTTCTGGGGGACCCAGGCCTGCAGGGGGAACCAGTCCTGCAGAGGAGGGAAGTTAGGGGTGACAAGGCCAACATGGGAGGGCAGTTAGAGGCAAACAGGTTGGCAGAAGATGGGTAGGGGGTGATCAGGCTGGCAGGCAGAAGCAGTTAGGGGAAATCAGGAAGGCTAGCAGGCAAGCATTTGGGAGTCAGCAGCCCTAAATTGTGAGAGAAATGTCCAACTGCCCATTTAGGCCCGATCCAGATAAGGCAGTCGGACATCCCTCAAGGGATCCCAGATTGGAGATGGTGCAGGCTGGGCTGAGGGACACAACCCTTTCCCCCTGTTGTGCACTGGCCCTCTAGTATTCTTATAAAACTACAACTTATTACTTTCCACTTATTTGATGTGTTTTTATGGCTGTAGTTTTAAAATTAGTTTAAGCAGCACAATATTTGAAGGTCTTTGTGATCTTGTAGAAGAACATGCTTAATTTTATCTTAAGACTGTAGTCGGCAAACTGAGGCTCTCGAGCCAGATGTGGCTCTTTGGCCCCTTGAATGTGACTCTTCCACAAAACACCATGGCCTGGGCAAGTCTATTTTGAAGAAGTGGTGTTAGAAGAAGTTTAAGTTTAAATAATTTGGCTTTCAAAAGAAATTGCAATCGGACTGTTGATATTTGGCTCTGTTGCTAATGAGTTTGCCGACCACTGTCCTAAGACAGAATTTTTTTTTTTTTTTGTAGAAGATAGAATAAAATTGTGTGTGTGTGAAAGAGAAGAGATAAAAATTACAAATACATGCATCCACAAACTAAAGCCATTTCTCAAACTAAGCATAATTATGATAAATTGTTTTTAATTCTTTTCTTTAGTATTTTGCTACTTCCTTTTTTAATTTTTGTCAATGTTTATAGAAAATCAGTAATTGATACTAATTTAAATGGAAAATTTGGGTGCAAATGTTTAAAATGTTCCTATACATTGAGGAAACGGAGAGACGGTTTTACTTTAGCAGCAGAACAATGTTCATAAGCTTTGTAAAGAACCAGTTCAGGGATAAAGTATGATAATAACTATTACATTAATTGACTGTTTGTTAAAATACTTCTAGGTCTTATTTTCTTTTGTTATTAAAGTCACATCTGTTAAAGTTTTTAAACCCCAACTTTTTAATTTTTATTTGAATATGTTGGAAAAAAGCACTAGACTTGGCATACAAAGATCCAGGTTTGAGATCGGTCTCTGTCACTTACTAAGTTAGCTCTTTGAAAAAGTCAAAATCTGGGTTTTTGTTTTTTCATCTTTCCTTTACCTCTGTCCTTGGTCCTGGAACTCCCAAGCAATCTTTAGCATGTTCCTCTATTTAATTAATTGCACATTGTTTTAAGTTTTACCTACTCTTTTAATTGTGTTTTATTTGGAGGTCAAAGTAACACCCATTTTCTCTAAAACTGGGGTAGAGAAAGAATACTAATCACAGAAAATCATAATTTAACATTATGCATTTTGGTGTGAAACATTCACTGTTGCCATTTGAATTTGAATTCTTGTTAGTTTAACTTAGAATTTAGATTTTTTGTTGTGTAGTCTGAAGCTATAAAAAGTGAATCTCTAAGCTCTGTGAACTCCCCTCTTCTTTGAGACTTTCAACATTGATGTTCTCACTTTGTCGTAAAGAATTCTATAAACCTAGATAAGGTGATTAGTAGCAATTGTCTGTCCTTCTCAATGCTGTAAGCAGCAGAGCAACCTCAGGTCTTTTCAGAGAGTGTGTGAGAATTAGCTTTTAAAGCTGGAGAAAGCCATGAATAATAAAGCAGATATGATAGCGTATTCAGATTAGGAAAACCTGTTAATTCTCATGTTAATGGCTGTTTATATAATAGTGAATCATGCTTGCAGTTTCATATTACTTCATGAAAAGAAAACTTTAAAAAATCTGAATTGTTAGCTATGAATTTTGTATTGAAAATAATCTTTTTATTATGTTAACACTTCATTCTTGAAAAGGAAAAGTGGTTTTTATTTAAAACAAAATTCTTTTTAACTTTAGATGGGTCAGTTTGTTGCTTTGGACTTTAATATTGTGCATATTCATTTTTTATTAAAAAAATTTAGTGTTGCGTTTTCTGAAAGTTTTTGATCATTGAAAAACTAATGAGGAAATTACAATGCAATTCAATGAAGTAACATGCTTTATGAGAACAATTTTTTACTTTTTTTTGCTTGAGGAAATATTGCCACTTTTCTAAGAACTCCTGAAATGAGGATTCATATTCTTATAAATTCTGTTTAAATAGAAGAAAAGCGAATAGTCAATATTGCATGTTTTCCTTCTTTTTATTCTAATAGCTAACATTGATTGTGAACTAGTCATATATCCCTAATTGTGCTAAACATGTATGTGTGTTATTTTATATAACTCTTATACCAGTTTTATGAAATATGTTCTTTTGTGTCCGTGTTTAGATGAGAAAATTAGAGAATATAAATAAGTTGCTCAAAATTGCATAGTAAGTGGTAGAAATGGGATTTGATTCTAGTTCTGCTTGACACATAACTTAATGATTACGAATATGTATGCCAATATCATAAATATTCAGTACTCATTTGGATTTTAAAAAACTGTTATGAAAGTGCAGTCTGATTTACACCTAATAGATGGAAGTATATCACTGATTTCCCCCCTCTTCTTTTAGGAGAAAAGATTGAAAGAAAGGGAAGCCAGAAGAGAGGCCAATAAGAGGCAAGCAAAGGTAAGGGTTTATATTTTAATGAGAAAGTGTTTGTAACACTGAATGGAATTTAAATACTCTTCTTTCCATCTGCCTTTTATGTTTATTTATACTTCATGACAATCAAATTGGATTGAAGTCTGTGTGGGCCTGTGACTTTCTCATGTTAATTTGTTTCCTCTCATTCAGGACGAAAATGCCCAAGATAATTTGTTGATTGGCCTTTGCCCTGCACATAACCTTTTTTTCATTATACATTGTGCCTTTTGAATATAGTAGATGGTTGACTCTGTGGACCTGATAGGATTTTAAACTATATCATCTTTAGACTTGCTAAACAGCCTACATGAACCCAATCTGTTATTAGATAACTGATAGCATTGGTTGCTTCAATTCAACTCTTAGAATTTGGGGGACAGCTCTCTCTGTATATCCTACCTTCACTGTATATTCTGTAAGCAATTTCCAGCAAGTATATATGTACAATAGTAAATGTCATTCACGAGCAGCAATAATTTTTATTTGGTGTATTAGACACCGAGAAAGGCTCAGCTTCTGCATTCTGAGGACAGTTAGGAGAAATGATTTCCTAGAATCAGGCCCACTAATGTATATCATTTCTCATGCTCCCTTTGTGCTATGCCTGACTAGCCATGATTTCTCCTTGGCAGTCAGCAAAGATCTGACTCCCTGGAGTAAGACCATAATGTCCTTTGTCATTTTTTTTTTCCTGTTGGCCATAGCATTTAGAGAGCAAGTCAGAGATGATGGCTCATGTTATAGTTCTGAAGTGGGAGACAATTACTACACAGTGGGAGATGAAAAGCCCGCTTATATTCAGTATTAAATGTCACTCTGTCTTCAAAGGTGCTTGAGAATGAAGCTACAGCGTGTGCAGCCTGACTGCTAAATCAAGTGGTGGATTCTGCACAAGCTTAAAATGCAGACATGAACTGTCATGCATGGAAATTATGTCTTAAGGCCATAGTGGGAAAATTTAAATTTAGAAGAAAATCTTAAATCTAATAAAAGCACTTGATATTTATGAATGAATATTGCATGTTCACATAAGAACATACCTATTCATTTCACTTAAGAAACTCTCATTTCTGCATATAAAGTCGTAAAATGAAATTATACACTGGACCAGAAGAAAGCCCTGTTACTGTCTCCTTTGTGTGAATTCATGCATATTTGTGTATATTACTAAATACGCTTTATTGTTATAATTGTTGATACTATACACTTGATGTTTCTAGTGTTTAAGCTATAAGAAATTGCTCTTCCCCTTGAGCTGACCGCTTGTGTTTCTTCGTTTATTTCCTCATAAATTGGTGTATTTGGTCTTGATACTGTGTCAGCTGGGAAGGAAATATACAGATAGAAAACTAAAAAGCTCAGGAGAGTTTGCTTTTTCCATTGGGGCAGATACCTAATGTGAACTCCCCCAGTCAATCCCATCCCTTTACACTTAACCCACTTCCATATTTGTCATGTTTGTTTTTTTCTGACATTTAAGAAAGGGGGAATTTATTGTTAAGAGGACAACTCATTTTCTTCTGTATAACCAAGGACCATATTGGGATCAAGAAGAGGTTCTGTAGCTGACATGGCTTTGCTGCTCATTCCGGAGTTCTCAGTGACAAAAGCTATGTTTTAGCATCACTCTGAATGGTCGAACTGCTGCCAGTTCACAGCCTTGTCTGAGTGCTCAGAGATGGTAGCCCTCAGAAAGAAGGATGTTAACAAAGGGATGAGTGCATGGGTAGTAGCCAAGACTCAGGTGTTCCCTAAAACACTAAGGACTGCAGCCTACTGATGCATCCCAGGAATAGCCTTTTTACACTGGGCTTTTTTTGCAAATGAAATTGACAAGATAAAGGCCTTCATGGCTTTTCAGGTGCCCCTTAGGAAACAGACTCAAAAGATATCATTTGGAGAGACTTTGTAAAGTAGTGATGGCCCAAAGTTCTGTGATGTCCAAGAAGAAAAAAATTATGTGAATGATCAGGTTTCCTATTTGTGTGTGTGTGTGTGTGTGTGTGTGTGTGTGTGTGTGTGTGTGTGTGTGTGTTTTAAATAATGGATATGGGAGTTTTAGAATAAACTTAATCCTCCTTTAATATGTTTAAACATAATAATTTTGTGTTTGATGCTGTGCTTTCTGAGCCCCTTTGGTCAGCTTCTTTCTAGAGCATCCTTCAGTCACTGAACCTAAAAGATTTCCAAATGGTGCTTTAACATTACCTTCTTATAGTTATTTTAAGAAATTAATATATAGAAACAAAGTGTGAGAAAGGGACGTACATAGCTTTCTTTCTGCCTGCTTTGTACTTCAGCAGGTGTGTTTATTAAGAGGATCATATGATACAGAATTTTTTTTTAATTGGTAAAAAGTTTTTGAATAGAAGTTAATGTAATTATCTATAATTCCAAGAAATTTTATAAATGATGCTTGGTAGTTATCTCTTCCTTTACATAGAAAATACTCTTAAGAAAATTGCTTTAAAGTCTGAGATCACTAAAATAAAGTTGGAACACACCTCCCCAGAATCAGATGCAACTTTTTGTTAAAAGACAGATCTAAGCTCTGCCTACAATATCTTGTATGCATTGTCAGGAGTAGGAGAGAAACATGAAGTTGAAAATCTTAAATTTTCTGGATATCCAACATGTAGTGATTTGGGAGATAGAGGTCTTTTGGGTATCAGAACAGGCAGAGAAATATTTGAACTGCTCAATGGACTTTTACTTAATTGACAGGATGTTATGTGTTCTTGTAATTTAGAAAATTTAAAGTAAAATCTGAAAAAAGTAGTTTTAGCAGAGATCAATAGACCACATTGCTTTTTGAATTTCAGGAGGTTACATAATCCTAGACATACAGCTTCACTTCATTATTCAGCCAGATTTCCTCATGTTAATTTGATGCTCACAAGGACCTCTACCAGCCACTAGTGGCTGAAAGGATTTTGCAGAAATGTAAAGAAAGGAGAAACAGTGCTGAAATTTTAGGAAATAGATCTGAGAAATATCTCAGTGCTGTGCTGATTTAAAAAGAAAGTAGAATATAAAGCTGATAAAACTGAACATTAAGGAGAAAAGATTAGGAAACAGCTTAGAGAGACTTTTTTTAAAAATAATATATTTTATTGATTTTTTTACGGAGAGGAAGGGAGAGAAATAGAAAGTCAGAAACATCGATGTGAGAGAGACATTGATCAGCTGCCTCCTGCACGCCCCACAGTGGAAATGTGCCTGCACGCAAGGTACATGCCCCCGACTGGAATCGAACCTGGGACCTTTCAGTTCGCAAGCCGATGCTCTGTCCACTGAGCCAAACCAGTCTCGGCTAGAAACACTTTAAGACTAGAAAATTAAGCATTGCTTTGAATATATTCCAGATGTTGCTTATGATTCTTATTTTTTAGGTGTGGAAAATGATATTAAAATAACTAAGATTATGTCATACATTAAAATGTTAAAGTTTTATAGTTGTACATTTTAACTTAATTTTTTCCTATTTGGTTTTTATTGGATTTTTTTTTTAAGTGACTGATAACTGATATAATTAATGGTGCTCCAGATGAGCCATTTGGTTTCTCTAAGCAAACTGTTCAAATAATACTTTGTTTTAGTATTAATATAGGACCCATTATGTCCTTCTTACTTGCCTTTTTTGTTTTTTTAATCATTCTTTTTTCTCTTTATTGACTTCAGAGAGGAAAGGAGAGGGAGAGAGAGATAGAAACATCAATGATGAGAGAGAATCATTGATTAGTTGCCTCCTGCACACAACCCGGACATGTACCCTTAACCGGAATTGAACCTGGGACCCTTCAGTCCACAGGCTAACGCTCTATCCACTGAGCCCAACTGGTCAGGGCTCCTTACTTGCCTTTTAGATGATGTGCTTTTTAGCAATGAAAACACAAGTAGGTTTAGTGTTGTTGTTATTATTTTTAAAAACAGCAACAAAAATGTATTCTCTCACAGTTGTAATAGCTAAAAGTCTACAATCCAGGTGTCAACAAGGCCATGCTTCCCCTGAAGGCTCCAAGGAGGAATCCTCCTGGCTTTCCTGGCTTTTGGTGACTGCAGTCATCCTTGATGTTCCTTGGCCTGTAAATGCAGCCCTCAAATCTCTGCTTCCAGCTTCACATGGCCTTCTTCTCCCTGTGTGCCTCTGGGTCTTCATCTAGTCTCGTTCAAAGTCAGAGCTCCACACCTGCTCCTACTTCTGTTTTGGCAAATTCTTCTCAGGTAAAGTAACTTGTCAGTGTGAGAAGTCATCTCATGAGAGAGACAAGTACTGCCCATCTCTCCTCTTGGCTTCCTTCTAGGCCAAGGAGCTGGGGTATCTGGAGTTTATTTTGCCA
>PVJN01025850.1:5669-21256 GCA_004026805.1 Lasiurus borealis | reverse complement strand
CTAAAAGTCTGTCCTCCACTCCTGGAAAATGTAAGCTGTTATATCATCATGGCATTTTATTTCATTTTAAAATTGTAACTGAAAGAGGCAGAGAGAGACACATTTTACAGATAGTAAAAACAGAGGCCCAGAGAAGGGTACGGACTTGTCTTAAAAGACAAATTTAGATATCCTGAATTCAGGGAAATCAACATGACACTAGTATTCTAATGGTATGGCAAGGTTTTCAGTATTAATTCCTGCTGTAATGGGTGGGGGAGGGGGAATAGGGGAAGGTGAATTTAATGTTTACTGCTTATCTGGTAGCAAGAAAACAGTCACCAAAAGTTTAAACATGCCGTAAAAAGAGTAACAGTTTTTTTGTTTGTTTGTTTGTTTTAACATATTTTATTGATCTTTTACAGAGAGGAAGGGAAAGAGATAGAAAATCAGAAACATCAATGAGAGAGAGACATCGATCAGCCGCCCCCTGCACACCCCACTGTGGAGATGTGCCCGCAAGCAAAGTACATGCCCTCAGCCGGAATCGAACCTGGGACCTTTCAGTCCGCAAGCCACTGAGCCAAAACGCTATCCACTGAGCCAAAACGGTCTCGGCAAAAAGAGTAACAGTTTTAGAATATTTTATCTTTGCACGTATAGATCCTTGCACTGTTTCGTGGACTTTCCCTAAGTAACATTGTAGCCAGTCCTCACACTACTCCGGTAAAATGTAAAAGGCCAATCTCTTACACTTAAGCTTATCGAGTTTTTCCACCATATAAAAGTTTCAGGAAGCAGGACTGGGCTGGCTCCCGGGAGGCCCATGACTACTTAGTTAAAAAGTATATACTTTGGAAGAGAATAGCATAAAACATAAACACCTTCCCTGGAAAAGAATCTCAGCTTGAGAGTCGTCTCTCCAAGGTTCTGAGCAAAGGCCTAGAGACAGCCCGGGTTCTGAAGACCCTGAGTGATTTTCCCCCGGACAGTGAGTCCAGGGCAGCACAGAAGTCGCGCCTCTGCCTTCCCGCTGGCGCTCTGACTCCCAGCTACTGCCCCCTGCGTTCTCCCAGCACTTCCCCCAGCACAGCCGGCAGGTTCCTCGCTCTCTTGACAAACGCCATCCTTTCAGAACACGACCATCTCTAGGATCCTGAGAGTTATGACAAACAAGCGTGGAGCAAACACTGCTTTCAAGCCACAAACGGAAAAGACAACAAAGCTGCTACCTACGAGCTAAGGAAATCCCCTCGCAAGGATTACCTGCTGCTCCTGAAAGGCCAGCTACCAGGATGCAGATGCTCTTAGTTATCCTGGACCTCTCAGGACAAGGCTTGAAATACAAATCATGGCAAGGGCAAAAAATAAAAATCAATCCATCAAAGATGTAACAGACCCAAATCATCCAGAACACCAGACCAAGATGCCACTGTTGGCTTTTTTTTTTTTTTTTTAATAAAATCGGTGAAATTTTCAGACAAATGACAGGCCAATGCCAACCTCACAAAGTTTCCTCGTGTCTGGAGCACCGCTGCTGGCATCGTTTTCTCACCACCCTTCAGGGGGTCTCACCCAAGTCATCAGGCACAAAACCAGCCAGGGACTGAGGGGCTTCTTAACCCAACTGTACCCTCCCCGGGCTCCGGGGTGCAGCTTCCGACCCTGACCTCCCCATCTTGGCTCTCCCCGACCACTCATTCCACCCAAAAACCTCTGGGACCGTCGTCTCTCCAGACGGCACAGAACTTGACGACCCAACGGCCACCACTCGAAATCTGAATTCCCCACAATTTTTTTTTTTTTGAGTCCCATGCTCCCCCTGCCCTCTCTCTCCGCACCAGGTAACTAGAGTCTAAGACCACCTTTCATTGTTTCTATGGGACTCCGCACCTCTTGCCTGCGCCCAGCAAGGTCTCCATCACGCACATGTCATTTCATTTCCAGCGTTCCCCGCTCCCCTGCGCCCCGCGAGCGGCCCAGCGAGCTTTCTGGACCCCCGTGGCCAGCGATCCAGGTTCGATCCCCTTCGCACAGCCATTTCCTGGTTAAAAACGCTCCCTGCCACGGAGCGGGGAGGGGATGAACTTTTTCCAAACCCTTTTGGGGTCTCCACACCTCCCAGAAGCCAGCCCCTTCCTTCTCCAACTCCCCGGCAGGAGCGCGATGCCGCCGCCGCCGCCGCGGGAGGGAGCGCCCCAGCCGCGCACACCCCGCACGCAGGCCGGTGCCAGGCTTTTAGGGGAGGTGTGCGCTCTTCCCCGCGCCTGGCGCCCGCCCTCACTTTTCCCCTCCGCAGCCTCCCCGGCTGGGGCGCACCCCCTCTCCAAGCCTGTCTCCGCCGCCCCAGGCCCTGCCGCGCTGGGACTGCCGCAGGAAACGCGCTGCGCCGGAGAGCCGGAGGGATGCGAGCGGAGGAGCGAGCCCCCGCAGCCGTGACCGCGCCGCCCGGCCCTGCGGCGCACGGGCGCCCGGGCGCACGGGACTCCGCAGCGGGCGCCGCTGCAGATGTGGCCGCAGCTGCTGCAGCTGTGGCGGGGCTGCGGCAGGGCGGGCGGCGCTAAGCCGCGCAGTCCGGGGCGCCGGGAGGAGCGCGGCAGCCGCCGGGACGACGATAACGCGCGGCCACTCGCCGCACGCCGCCTGCCCGGGTGCCTCGCCGGCGCTCCCCGGGCCGCCGCGGGGTGCGGGCAGGAAGCCGGGGAGAAAGCGGGGCTCACCGGTGGTGCGCGCGGTCCTCGCCTCGGCTGCGGCGCGCGCCACAGCCCCGCGCTCCCCAGTCTCGCCCTCCGCCGAGCGCCCGGATCGGATCGGATCGGCAGCGGGTGCAGCGCGCGAGCTTCCTACTTGCGATCCGGACGGGCTGCGGCGACTGAGCATGCCCAGTGCCGCTCCGCGAGTCCCGCGCCGGCAGCGGCGCCGGCGAGATTCCACTTCTCCGGGCTTTGGCGGCGGCTGCGCGCGGAGAAGCCGGAGGGGCTGGTCCGGCGGGGGCCGAGGCGGGGAGCGAGCGAGGCGGGGCCGGGGGGGGGGCGGGGGCCGGGCAGGAGGGGGCGGGCCGCGCTCCTCGTGCGACCTCTGCAGGCAGCAGGCGCGGCGGGGCCTCCTCCGGGACGCACCCCCGTCCCCGCATCGTCTGGGAAAACGGGAAGGAGGCGGAGGGGCCCTGGGTGTGTGGACACGCAAATGCGGGGAGTTAGGGAGCAGCCGAGTTCCTCTTCCATGTGACCTGGCGTCTGTCTGCACGAAAAGGCAGCTGGGTAACCTTATGCCTAACTAGTCTGTCCTCCTACATGTCTTCATCCCCCCACCCCACCACCATAAATGGGAAAATGTCCCCAGATGAGAGCTGCCCACACCCTCTCAGATGCAACTTGTAAGCGAGACGTCCTGCCTTCTGCCTCCTTATCCGGAGCCCTAGGCATATGCCCACACACACACACACACACACACTATTTCCTCGATGTGAAAAATCACAGCAAGAGAACCTCAGGGAGAAACACACCTGCAGGGAGGGGAAAGCATAATTTCCTTTTTCACAGGAAAGCTACCTTTAACTCAACTGTAAGCAGACAAGCAAGGTCTTAAGTGGTCACCAGTGCTCTGCCCAGAGATTGGGAGTGCCATCCCCAAAGCATCCTTAGCATTGCCCTTTCCCCATGCAGTCAGTGGCTGTCAAACTGGAGCCGGAGTCACAATCGCCTGCAGAGTTTATGGAAACACCAGAGACCCAGTGTGTGAAATTCATGCACAGGGAGGGTCCCTACATTTGGCCAGCGATCAGGGCCTATCTGTAGGATGACCAGTGGGGGGCTAGAGGGGGACTCCCACTGGCACCCAGCCTTGGTCAGCCTGGGACCTGCAGGCTGGGGACAGCTCCTGCATTGAGCATCTGCCCTCTGGTGGCCAGTACACACTGAAGCAACTGGTTGTTCTGCTGTTTGGTCAATTTGCATAATAGGCTTTTATTATATAGGACTAGAGGCCCAGTGCACGAAATTCGTGCATGGAGGGAGGGGGGAAATGTCCTTCAGCTCAGCCTGCTCCCTCTCCAACCTGGGACCCCTACCTGGATCGGGCCTAAACGGGCAGTCGGACATTCCTCTCACAATCCAGGACTGCTGGCTCCCAACTGCTCAGATGCTTGTCTTCCTGATTGCCCTAACTGCTTCTGCCAGCCAGACTGATCACCTCCTAACCATTCCCCTGCCAGCCTGATTAATGCCTAACTGCTCCCTTGCCAGCCTGTTTGCCCATAACTGCCCTCCCCTGTGGGCCTGGTCACCCCTAACTGCCCTCCCCTGCAGGCCTGAGTCCCTCCCAACTGCCCTTCCCTGTAGGCTTGATCACCCCCAACTGCCCTCCCTTGCAGGCCTGGTCCCTGCTAACAGCCCTCCCCTTCTGGCCATCTTGTGGTGGTCATCTGTGTCCACATGGGGGCAGTCATCTTGTGTATTGGAGTGATGGTCGATCTGCATATTACTCTTTGTTTTAATATATTTTATTGATTTTTTTTTTACAGAGGGAGAGAGGGATAGACAGAAAAATCGATGAGAGAGAGTCATCGATCAACCACCTCCTGCATACCCCCTTCTGGGGATTTGCCTGCAACCAAGATACATGCCCCTGATTGGAATTGAACCTGGGACCCTTCAGTCTGCAGGCTGCTGCTCTATCTACTGAGCCAAACAGGTTTCAGCCATATTACTCTTTTATTAGATAGGATAGAGGCCTGGTGCACAGATGGGGGCCAGCTGGTTTGTTCTGAAGGATGTCCTAGATCAGGGTAGGTGTTCCCTTGGCTTCCTCCATCACCAGCCTCCCTCCTCTTCTCTCTTTGGCCGTAGCCAACTTGGTTGGGTTAATTTGCATACTCACTCTGATTGGCTAGTGGGTATGGCTTATGGGCATGGCTTGTGGGTGTAGCAGAGGTACAGTCAATTTACATATTACTGTTTTATTATATAGGATTGCTGGGTCTCACTCCCAGAGTCTCTGTGGGTAGGAGTGGTGGGTCCCACAGATCTGTACATCTAACTAGCTCCCAGGTGTTGCTGGTCTCAGAATGTACTCCTTACTCAAATAACAAATTCACACCAACTGGCCCTAATTCTACAAGTGAGGACTCTACTGGTTGAAGTGGGAATTACTTTATTCCTCCAAACATTGCGAATTTATTGAGGATCCACAAGCCTGGGATAACAGTGAATAAAAAAGCTCACAGTCCAGCTAGGTGGACAGACACATCCATCAAAGAATGAGGTTCCTGAGTTCAATTCTGGTAAAGGCATGTACCTTGGTTGCAGGCTCCTCCCAGCCAGGGTCCTGGTTAGGGTGCATGCAGAAGGCAACCAATCATTGTGTTTCTGTCTTTTCCTCTCTCTTCCACACTCTCTAAAAGATCAATGAAACACGGTGGGTGTGGCTCAGTGGTT
This sequence comes from Lasiurus borealis, assembly GCA_004026805.1. Lineage (NCBI taxonomy): Eukaryota > Metazoa > Chordata > Mammalia > Chiroptera > Vespertilionidae > Lasiurus > Lasiurus borealis. The sequence continues at coordinate 15,842 of PVJN01025850.1, read as the reverse complement.
GAGTGTCTACCTATGAACCAGGAGGTCAGAGTTCGATTCCCATCCTGGCACATGCCTGGTTCGCTGGCTCAATCCTCAGTGTTGGGTGTGCAAGAGACAACCAATCAATGATTCTCATTATTGATGTTCCTATCTTTCCCTCTTCCTCCTCTCTGAAATCAACTATATATATATACATACATGTGTGTGTGTGTGTGTGTGTGTGTGTGTTGTGTGTGTAAAAGATCAATGGAAAATATCCTTGGATGAGGATTAACAACAATAAAATTGTCATTTCAATGTGGAGAGTACTAGAGGGAAATTTACTGTGTATAAAAATGTGTATCATGATGCCCTAACTAGTTTGGCCCAGTGAATAGAGTGTCAGCCTGCAGACTCAAGGGTCCCAGGTTCAAATCCAGTCAGGGGCCTGTGCCTTGGTTGCTGGCACATCCTCGGTGGGGAGTGTGCAGGAGGCAGCTGAATCAATGTTTCTCTCTCATCGACGTTTCTCTCTATCCCTCTCCCTTCCTTCTCTGTAAAAAAAATCAATACTTTTTTAAGTGTATCATGGAACCCTGACACAGACCCACAATGAGGTTGGAAGGAATGAATGGTGAGGGGAAGCTGCCTTGTGAAGAGGTGTTTCTAGCTTTTGCATAATTTCCCTCAGACCCATCTGGAGGCCAACCACCATGTCGCCCCCACCTGCAAATCTAAGAAAGTGCTCACCCTTGGGGCTGAGTCTCTGCACCCCAAGAACCGCCTGTGGAACCTGTGGGCCATGCACAGTCGGGAGCCCACTTGGGGAAAGGTAACCCACTTTGGGAAAACGCAGGCTTCGGGCTGGAACGCCTTCTCATGCCCGCCCACGTCTCTCAGGCCCGAAGAGGGGAGGCAATGAGCCCCGGGCCACCCCGTCTGTGGGGGGCAGGTCGGGCCCGCTGCCCACCTCCCCGGCGGCAGGTCCCCTCCCCAGCGCTCCATTGCCTGCAACCCCGAAGCTCCCCGCGGCTCCCCCGCAGTCCCGCTCTGCACGCCCGTGTTCAGGGTCCCGGGGCGGTAGGCGCACCAGCCCCGGGCCCGGCCTCCGCGGAACCGGGAGGAAAACCCGCGGTGGAGTGCGCGGGGCGGGGCGGGGCGGCCGCGCAGGCGCAGTGGCCGCCAGGTTGGCCCGGGCGGCGCCCAGCTCCACACCTGATGCAATCAGCCTCCCGGAAACGGCCCGGCCCCGCGCTCACCCAGGAAACGCTTCCACGCCGTTCTGGCCGCTGTGCACACACACCCCCTTCCGGGTGCCGAGCCGCCCGGTCCCCCGATTCCGCCTGCGATGGGGGGGGCCGACCTTCGGAGCTGGAGGAGCTGGGGAGGCACCGCCCGGGACAGCAAAATGCCTGGCCGCCCCTAACAGGGACGAGGACACGGCCAGCGAGCCTGGGGCTGCGGGAGGAAATTCCCTGGGAATTATGCATTTCCCCAGAAGATGAGCGGGGGCTGGAGAGGGAGGTGGAGACAGGGCTTTTAACCTACCGATCCTGCCTCCCTCCCGATCGTCCTTCCTTTCCTCCTTCCTTCCTTCCTTCCTTCCTCTGTCCACTTCCCAACACGTTTCCTGCCTCCCTCCCTGGAAGGGACGTTTATAGGAATAGCAGTTCTGAAGCAGCAGAGAGAGGACCCCGTCTTGCTACATAAATAACAGCTCCTGAGCTCTGCAACCTAAAGCCTTCCACCATGCACTCATTGCATAAATAAGTAATCGGTTTCTCTGCATCTCATAATTTCAGTTTACAAAGAAAACCCTCTCTCGTGTCTCTCCACCTCATGCAATTTTGATACCTCTTGTGAGTGGGTTTTTTTTTTTTTCCTTCATGCTGACTCCCCAAGGAGTTGTGCTCCAAGGAAATGACATATTCCAAGAGAATTCCAAGAGCATGTTTATAAAAGCATGAAAGTAAAAAAAAAAAATTAAGGTCTACCTGGGGAAGACCGTTAAGGCCAAAGGGAAAAGGGAAAAAGGCAGATTCAAGAAATGTGGGTTGGAAGGATACTTAGGAGGTGATTCTAGGATTAAGTCTGAGTCGACATATTTTACAAAGGATTTTATCTCTCTGTGGTCGAAAGAGGTAAATGACCTTTCCTTAGTTAACAGGTAAATCAATGGCAGACCTAGCACTTGAACCCAGATTTCTTGACACCTCAGTCTAATGAAAAAATGTATTTGTGCCGAAACCGGTTTGGCTTGGTGGATAGAGCATCCGCCTGTGGACTGAAGGGTCCCAGGTTCGATTCCAGTCAAGGGCATGTATCTTGGTTGCCAGCGCGTCCCCAGTGGCAGGTGTGCAGGAGGCGACTGATGGATGTCTCTCTCTCATCCATGTTTCCGACTCTCTATCCCTCTCCATTTCTCTATGTAAAAAAATCAATAAAAAATATATATTTTTTTAATATATTTTATTGATTTTTTTTTACAGAGAGGAAGGGAGAGGGATAGAGAGTCGGAAACATCGATGAGAGAGAGACATCGATCAGCCGCCTCCTACACACCCTACAGTGGAGATGTGCCCGCAAGCAAGGTACATGCCCCCAACCGGAATCGAACCTGAGACCTTTCAGTCTGCAAGCCAACGCTCTATCCACTGAGCCAAACCGGTCTCAGCATAAAATATATATTTTTTAAATGTGCAAGACTATATATTACAATGCTGTCTATTCCATCCAGAAAATACAAAGTACAAAATCAACAGCAACAAAAGGGATCCTATTACTTGTTCCAACTTCTGAAGTCATTCCTCTTTAAGTAGTCCTTGATCTACTCAACCACTTCTAAGATAGTCAGAGACCAAGCATTAAATATTTCAATTAAAGCAGTATGAAATTCTCCAGAACCTCAACACATCAAGGAATCTTTTGAGTCAACACTTGAAAGTCTCCAGTATTTTTGCTTGATCATATGTTGTATGAACCCTTTGAGGTAAAGCCAAGGGAATTTTAATAATGATCACAACAAAATAGCAGGGTTATGATCTGCCATTGTACTGATTTAAATTCTTTAACAAAATAGAAATCAAAGTGAAATACAAATGTAACTGCAAAACTTATGCTACAATGAGATAACTTTTCAAAAATTGTATCTTTATTGTTGAAAGTATTACGGATATTCCCTCCCCTTCCCCCCAGCCCACTCATAATCCCCTCCACACCACACCCATCCTCCCCAGGCCTTCGCCACACTATTGTCTGTGTCCATTGGTTAATCTCTTCCTCCCTCACCCAAATGCTCCTCCATCCTCCAACCCCCAAACTCCCTACCCCCTCACCCCTCCTTCCCACTGAGCTTCCTCACTCTGTTCCATGCTTCTGTCTCTCAGGACCTATTTTGTTCATCATATTATTTTATTCATTAGATTCCACAGATAAATTCTATTTACCTTTTTAGCTTGTTGAATATGTACTTCCTTTTGGAATGTTCTAACATTTGGAGACCTAGGAGAATACTACCTTTACTTATGCAAAAATAGAGTCAAGTAAATACAGAGGTGCAAAGTACAAACTTATCACAAGTTACAAGTTACAGAATAGCTACCTGTTACTGAGTGGTTAGCATGTGCCAGATACTAAGTGTTTTATATAGGTTACTTAACCTTTACAACTATGAGTAAGATACTATTGTTAAGTCTATTTTACATTAGTGAAAGTGAATTTTGAGGAAAAAAACTAACTCAAAACACAACATAGTCAATGGCAGACCTGGGACATGAACCCTGGTGTTTGCCTGGAGCTTGAGCTGTTAACATTGCCCTCCCCCCCCCCCCCCCCCCACACACACACAGTTTTTAAAATGTAAATATAGAAAAAAATGATTGTGATTTTTATCTCATACTAATGGCCTGGTGCACAAAATTGGTGCACATTGAAAGGGGATTAATTAGAGGAAATAATTGAATATTGCTACTTGCCCTTTCTCTATAATAGAAGTATCAGAAATGAAAGAAAATTAGTAAAATATATATGAAAACCTTCCTCCTGTCAGAGTCTGGGGCACACCACAGGACCCAGAATCAAGTCTTTGCCCACCCACATACACCTCACAATCGAGTGAGACGCAGACCCGGCCAGCCCCCATCCTCATTGGGCTAGATCTGGACCTGGCCATTCCCACCCTTGTCAAGCCCCTCCAGGCAGGGGACATAGCTCAGGTACTCTGGCCAGGCACCAGGATGGGGTGTGTGGCCTGAGGTCCCCCAGCCCTGACCAGGGCAGGGGGCATGCTTTGAGATCCCCTGTCAAGCCCTGCCAGGTGGGGGATGCAGTCTGAGGTCCCCTTTCAAGCCCCACAGGGGTGGGGGAGGGCACAGCCTCAGGTCCCAGCTGATTGCTCCTTAAAACTCCTTATGGGAACTTGGCTTCAGCTGTGGGTGCAGCCATCTTTGTGGCTCAGGATGGTCAATTAGCATATTCCCTCTTTATTAGATAGGATAAGAAAGGAAGTAAAATATTATACTGACTCTCCTGCCAAAGATAAGACTTGGTAAAATTATTTTGTTGTCTACATTAGGGAAAAAAACCCTTCCTAACTGTGGTCCCCAAACGTGAGACCAATCTTACCTCACAGATGTGAGGCAGATGATCAAATATTTAGTGATGTTTCAGAGGTACCAGCAAGGCCTCCCCTCTAACGGACTTTCTCCATGTCTGGCTGGATTCTCTTACTGTAAACAACCCAATATGATAGTCACTAGCCACATGTACTTAACGTTAAATTAATTAAAATTTCAGTTCCTCAGTCAAATTAGCCACATTTCCAGTATGTACCACATTGCGGACGGATCTTGAGAAAGAATTCTCATGTTTTCAGTTCTAAGGCTTGTGGCCAATCATGAGAAGTCTTTAAAAAGATGTTAGCTTATAAGAACATGTAATAAATAACTTCAAAATGCAATGGATATTTAATTTTAAAGCCATTAACATTTATGTAAAACCTTTTTTTTGTACTCATTCCATAGAAACTTATCTGGTCACTGGGTAAAGCTAGCAATAAAACTACTGGTCCGAAATTGCCAGAAGCCAATTCCAGCATGTCAGCAGAGCCGAATCATCTGGAGATGGCTGAGGGCATTTCCGCATACCTAAAGATTTGCATAGATGATTGCTTGCTGCCAGATAGCTGAGGGCATTTCAATCTACATGGTATTGCCTCCTACTGGGCAAACACCTGAACAGCCATAGGCGATTCTTCCAATCTGACAATGGGTTCTGTATACTAAGCCCTGGCCTTTAATGTATATCTACTTTGCTTTACGACAATCCTCTTTAATAAAAGAGTAATATGCAAATTGACCATACCTCCACTATACCCACAAGCCACGCCCACCAGCCATGCCCACCGGCCAATTAGAGTGATTATGCAAATTAACCCAACCAAGATGGCTATGGCCACAGAGAGAACAGGAGAGAGGCTTGGGTTGCCCCTGGCGATGAAGGAAGCCAGGCTTTCCGCACACCCTGGCAAGTGCTTAAGGCAACAAAGTTTGAATGGCTGTGGGAGCAGAAGGCTTGGCTCCACTCCAAGCTACAAAGTTTCAATTGTAGAAGATAAATAAATCCCAGATACCAGGGCCTCCACTTGTGTCGCCAGGGCGGCGTGGCTGGCCACCCCATGTCCCAAGGGAACATCCACCCTGATCCAGGACACCCTTCAAGGCAAACCAACTGGCCCCCATCCATTCACCAGGCCTCTATCCCAGCTAATAAAAGAGTAATATGCAGATTGACCATCACTCCAACACACAAGATTACTGCTCCCATGTGGTCAAAAGATCCTGCCCCATGTGGATACAAGATGGCCACCACAAGATGGCCAACAGGGAGGGCAGTTGGCAGAGACCAGGTCTGCAAGGGAGGGCAGTTGGGGGTGATCAAGCCTGCAGGGGAGTTAAAGATGACCAGGCCAGCAGAGGAGGGAAAGTGGGGGTGACCAGGCCTGCAGGGAAGGGCAGTTGGGGAGGACATAGGGCTGCAGGGGATGACAGTTAGGGGTGACCAGGCCCACAGGGGAGGGCAATTGGGGGCAAACAGGCTGGCAGGGGAGCAATTAAGCATCAATCAGGCTGGCAGGGGAGTGATTAGAGGGTGATCAGGCTGTAAGGCAGAAGCTGTTAGGGACAATCAGGAAGGCAGGCAGGTGAGCAGTTGGGATCCAGCAGTCCTGGATTGTGAGAAGGATGTCTGACTTCTCTCAAGTGGTCCCAGATTGGAGAGGGAGCAGGCTGGGCTAAAAGATACCTCCCCTCATGCATGAATTTCATGCACTGGGCCTCTAGATTGTGTTAATAAAAAGCAAGGGGTCCTGAGACAAGGGAGGACTTAGTTCCTTTAGCTAAATCTTATCTGTCTTCCCAAATGCCTTCCAAGATTATGTTTTGTCTCTGCACTCTAATCAATTTACACACAGCATCTTTTCCAGATTCCTGAACCCTTCTAGATACTGGATCAAGAACACTGGCATTATGCAATGTGTTAATAGCCACATGGGCTGATAGCTATTTTTGGACAGTTTTGGACAGTACAAGTGCAAAGCATTTCCATCCCTATAGAAAATGTATAGGATGCTGCTGCTGCAGTCTTTTATCACAATAGTTTAAGGTAATCTCTCTTCACTTTTTGACATTCTCCCTCTGAGAAGTTTCCAGTTCTACCTTTTCCCTAAGTTCCAGCCTCACTTTTCCAAACTAAAATTATGATCAGAGTATGGAATACTATCATGGAAAGATATGGGCTTTGATGTAAGACCTTATTTCACATCCTAGCCTTCTTATTTACCATATGTGTGACCTTTAGCAAGTACCTGAAGCTCAATGAACTTCACTTTCTTATCTATAAAATGGTCATCTTCATCTTTTCAGCATGCATGTGTTTAAGACTAAATGAAATGACCCATATAAAACTTCTACTAGACCTTACATAGATTTCCTTTCTTCCATTCTTATTTCAGTTAATGACATCACCAATTACTCAGTTTCCCAACTGAGGAACCTCAGTCATCTTCAATTCTTCCTCCTCAAACACTGGCTTCAAATTACTCTGCCAGCCCTGTTGCTTCCACCTTAGGGATGTCTCTTAACTCTGGGCATTCCTCTCTATCCCCTTCACCACTATTTCAGTATCCTGCTAACTGACCTTGGTGACACCCATCACTTCCAATCCAAGCCCTTCCTTCATGTTGCTGCCAGAGTGATCCTTCTAAAAAAAGATGCTAATGATGTCATTCACCTTCTTTAAAACCACTGATGACTTCCAGTTGCTTACGAATAAAAACTTAACTATTAAACCTAAAGACTCACATGACCAACCTCCCATTACATTTCAAACTTACACTGGACTCCTTTATTACCAACCTCTCTTTCAGCCACCCCTCCCCCAGTTCATAACTCTCCCTATACTCCTTTCCCCCCACCCACCACATCCACTACACCAGTAACCAGCGCTCCATGGGGCATTTTTGGAACAAGTGATGGCCTTTCACATTTCTGCCCTTGCACAGACCCTTCTCAGGCTGAACTGACCCTTTTATATCTTCTTTACCTGGCTAATTCCCACGTGTTCTTTAAACTCCAGTTCAGATAGTATCTCTTTTACAAAAGCTTATGCAACTGCCCCAGAGAAAGGTGGTGACCAGCTTATCTGTGGTGCCATAGATTTAAAAGTATAGTGGCTGTATTTGGGCTACCCAGGTTTAAATCCTGGATGCACCACAATCCCATTGGTGATTTTGGGAAAGTGATTTACCCTCTCCAATCCCAATATCCTCATCTGAAATTGTGGCTAATTATAGCACATACGACTTAGTGTTACTGAAAGTATATAATGAGATAATTTGCATAAAGTTTATAATAATGTGCCCAGGTCAATACATAGTACCTTAAAATTATTACTATTATGATTATTCATCCATTTTATCCTTTTGTCTCTCTGTAGGTCTTTTTTTTAAAAACTGGCAAAAAATGTTTCTAATTTCCATTGGATTTTACATTAAACAAAAAGTATTTTTTTATAGAAGTAATTGCTATTTATTGGACAAAATTTAGGGAACAGAAATAATAAACAAAAAGGATTAAATTCTCTATTGTTTGAGAACTTCTAGGTTGCAAATAAAAGGAACCTCTGTACTTAATTTGTCCAGAAAACTAACTATAGAAGCATTGCCTGGTAGCTCATTGAATCAACACAAAGAATTGGTTCAGAACAGGGTCAGGATCTATGGAAACCTAGCAGCAACAGACATGGACCAGACTTTGGCACTGTCTGTCAGCTATGGCCCAGGCCACCCACCATGTGCTGTGACCACAGTTCCTAAATCTTTGCAACTTAATACCACATTCTCCCAAATCAAGGTCTCCCAAATCCGAGGTCATATGCCCATACTTTGGCATCCACAAGGCAGAGAGAGGGAATGTTTGCCTTCTTTCAGATTCCCTATTGGAATTTAGGGCTCTCCCACCACCCAAACTCATACATAGGGGTTTGACCAAAAATAGAAAGAGGGTCTTATCCTCTCCCTCATTTCCCCTCATATACCATTATGATTCTATCTATGCCTTTGCTTTTGCTATTCCCTTTGTTTAGAATATACTCCCTGCTTTACACATTGACCCAATTCTACTTCCTTCACTTTGTCCACTCTTCAAAATTACACTCCTTTTTCAAAGGCCAAGATTCTTCCTTGAATCTACTATACAGGTTAATTGGTCACTTCTTGGTTTCAGAATATGTCATATGTTTTTACAGCACCTCATATAGATAATTGGGTGTTGTATCATTCTTTACTGCTATACTATCAACTCCTTTTTCCAGCTTTATCACATAGAAGACACTTGATAAATATCTGTTTAGTGAATGAAGGAAAATTAGCTTTTAGTAAGGTATTATATTAAGGATTTTACCATATTGATGGAGAACCAAGATGGCGCATAAGGTATAATCAACCACATCAAAACGACAACTAAAAGACAAAATGACTAACCCCAGAACCACGGGAAAACTACAACTAGAAGGAAAGAAAAAAAGTGCATTGAGACCTGGTAGGATATGCAGAGGCTCAGAAAGGCAGAGGTACAGAGACACGCGCCAATCGGGCTGGTGTGCACTGTTTTTTTCAATTGGGAGGGAGTTACAAGTTCTCAATTCTCTGAACTCCAGTTTCCAGTGAGATTCTGGGGACCCAGACTCATATAGGGAGAGACTGGACTGTCTGCCATCAGGTCAGAAAGGGAGGGTGGCTTTCTCTCAGAGGTGTGCATAGGAATCACTGTTTACTGTGCTGAGGCACGGGACATGGGTCACGGAACAGAACGAGGAAACACAGAGACACAGAGAGTGCTAACTGGCAGCCATCGCTGCTGTTTGCCATGCCCTACTGATTCCCTGAGATCCCGTCCTGCCCAATTTACAAACCCACTGAGTTGTGTGCAGCAGCTTTTTCATATGAATGGCCTGCCCTCCTGCAGTTTAACTTAACAAATTGCAACAGGATCAGACAACTCCAAAACTCCAAAACTTCAAGCAAAGAGGAGAAATCTGCAGATCTCCCTGTAGCTTCTGCTGGGTGGTCTCAGACAGTAGCTGACTTGCAGCTCCTTGGAGATCCAGGAACCAGTGTACCTAGAGGTCAGTGTGAGATGACACCAGATTTCAACTCCTCACATACATAAGTGACATATTCAAGAGGCAGACTCGGTGAGCACCAAAGCCCAATTGCAGCAAGTCCTGCCCCATAGGGGTGTCTCCAGCACAGCAGTTCTTCCATTACAGACACAGGGGGTCCTCACAGCCAATTGGCCTGGAGGTCAATTCCTCCCAGTGTACCAATGGCAATTAAGTCTTAACTACAAGACTGTGTATCCAGTTCACAAAGGGGTGCACCAAGAGTGTCCACCTCAGGTGATTGGGGAAGTGGAGATACCGGGCCATAAAGGACATCTAGCACACAAAGCCACTTTATCAACACAGGGAAGCAGCCAAAATGTAGAGACCAAGAAACATGTCACGAATGAAAGAAATGGAGGAAAGCAAACTACTGGACATAGAGTTCAAAACCACATTCGTAAGGTTACTCAAGAATCTTCTACAAACCGCCGAGAAACTTAGTGAGACCTTTTAGAAATTTAGTGAGACCTTCAAAAATTTTAATGAGAATGC
>PVJN01025849.1:0-29580 GCA_004026805.1 Lasiurus borealis | reverse complement strand
TTGAAAGGGGGGAAAAAATGACAGATGGAAGCAGGCCAGTCCAAACAGGGTTTTTCTTCCTTTCTGGACACAGATGTTGGAAAAAGGAGGCGAGGGAAGGAGGGAGGGAGAGAAGAAAGTCGGGGACTGAGAAGGATGCCAAAGTCCGAGCTGGCCAGAGACAGCCAGAGTCTGTCTTTGTGGCCAGGGGCAGAGCCTCGGAGCAGAACCTCCGTTTTTGGAAGCTGCTGTTTTAATTAAATAGGTCAACCCAGTCGGAGCAGCTCTGGTGTGAGTCTGGATCTCATTAGCCTCCAATGGGTGGGGTAGAGCTGGCCGTAGGGGAGTGGATCCCCTGGTGTGTGAGTGGGGGGTTGGGGCCAGGGATGAGGGAACTTCTTTACTGCTTTCCCCAAAGCCAGGCCCCAGGCAGCTGGAGCTGCCAGGAGGGCCAGACCACAGATGGAGAAAGCGCTTCATTAAGCAGGAGTCCGCTCTGCAGCCCGGAGGCCCAGGCAGACTGGAAAAATCAGAACTGCTTTAACAGGGGGGTGGGGTGGGGGAGCAGGGACAAGAATTGCCCTCCACCCAGCCCCAAGTGGGTGGGGAACCAAAAGAATGGGCCTCATAACTTTCCATAAACCTTCGAGGTGATGTGGGACTATGGGACGCAGAAGACAAAGGCAGTAGCGAGGAGGAGGTGAAATCTTTGTCTTCCTGATCAAGTCCTGTCCTTGGGAGCCTCTATCTGACAGGGGAGACAGTTTCCTGCCCTTAGGGAGCCCCTGTGTGATGGGGGAGACCTAATCCCTGCACTTAGTAGATAGCCCTGACCCTGGGGTCACTGGTCTGATGAGGGAGGCAGGAGGGTAGTAAAAGAAACAGACATCAGATTCACATGAAATTAGCATGAAAACAGGCTCTGGTGAATTTCATGCCCAATGAGGACTTGGTATAGCAGAGAACTTCTATTTGCCATGGGAAGGGGTGAGAAATGATTCCCAAAGGAGGTCAGATCCCGGCAGCAGGACAAGCTGAGTGGGATCTGTGTGTTGCACATTCTTAACTCTTGGGGAATAGACTTTAGGAGCCTATATCCCCAGAGAGCTGAGTATGGCTAGCTGGGGGTAGCGAGGCAGAGCGTGGATGTCCAACGTCAGATACTATGAGAATAAAGACAAGTCAATTAACTGCCAAGATTTCCCCATGGAATTCAAACTCAGCCACCGGCAGGGATGGGCCAGGCTGCAATGACATCTCTGTCAGCACATCCTAGAGGCCACAGGCCTGTCAGGTGTCCCCCAAGAATAAGATGACCATGTAATTTATCATCTGAATGGGGACATGTTGGAGAGAGAGGGGTGAATGTTGCTAACAAGTATGCTGGGCCCACAGGCACAAAGCAGGCCTGTTCCACATACACCAAAACATTTTGTCACCTTCAGTCCTAAAATCTTTAAGGGCCTAGGTGTGTATGCAGCTGAGATTTTTAAGAAACCAGAAGATTAGCTTTAAATATCCTCTTCAGGGCCTCAATTCAATTCCAAGATTTTTGGAGAAATGTGATTACTAGGCTAAATAAAACCTATGTATGTATAGTGTGTACTTATAGAACAGTGTATGTGTATCTATGTCTATATAGGTACATAGAGATCTAAACACATGTATTGATGTCTATATAGGTGGAGAGCTATACACATACACTGAGTGGCCAGATTATTATGATCACTGAATGCATAATAATCTGGCCACTCAGTGTATATCCTATATTATAAAAGGCTAATATGCAAATTATCCCCTCCACCAGGAGTTCCACCAGCAGGCAGGCCGGCCAACTGCCCATGTCCCCTCCCCCTGGCCAGGCTGGCCAGACCCCATCCATGCACGAATTCATGCACCGGGCCTCTAATATATATTTGTACTGAGTGGCCAGATTATTATGCATTCAGAAATCGTAGTAATCTGGCCACTCAGTGTATGATATAAAAGTCTCATGAAGTTTCAAATTTTATTTAAATTAAAATGAAAGATCCCAAAAATCTAGAGCGTGTGGCAACCTTCTTGGGACTCTATCCCCAGCATCCCATTTGTGGTTAGCCAAATCTTTTCAACACCCTTTTGGTATGTTAATAGATCTTCAAAGTATCCATCCTACCTTCTCAAGGAAAAGTCCAACAGAATTAAAATGCCCACATTTTCCAGTTTTCCTAGCTGCTAGGAGAGAGGGGTAGGCAGGTAGGTGCTTTAAGTTCAGATGCACCAGTCAGATGCACTTTTTGGTGCAGAACAGAATTACCTGGGGATGAGCATGGCAGGGTGGTTGCAGCGGGCACAGAAGCCCTGGATGTCCTTCCCCACTGCCCCATCCCGCCCCAGGGTCAGCAACTGCACCGCGTTTCCAGTCCTTGTATCCTCACTCTGCTCCTAGGAAGTAAGGAGTCAGGAGATACTTCTCTCAATCGTTCAGGTCAGTCACCTGAGATCCAGAGAGGGCAGGTCCTGGTCTTGGTGGTGCAACCATCTATGGGGAGAGGTGGGTGGCACGTCATCCTTCCTCTTCATCTCTCCATCCAGGAGCTGCCCAGGCCGGGACTCCCTGGAGCCATGAGCAGCGCAGGCATCTTGGGACCTCGTTAGCTTGGTGACTGCTCTTTTCGCTCATTCTGAACCTTCCAGTGGCAGAGACTCTGTTAAAAATCAGATCCTCTTTCTCCCTGCCCCCACCCCCCAAAATTGCACACATTCTATTTTCTATAAAATTTCAAGGGGGTTGTGGGCAGTTTAAAGTCCATTGGCGGAGGGGATTCAAAGTTTTAGTCAGATTCCCAAGGTGATCTGAAACCCCCAAATTATGAAATGCCTGCTCTAAGGCCTCCTCGAGGGGTGGTTTGGAGAATCTATGATGAAGGGCCTGTCTGTCTGCCTGCTCATCTGGCTCTCCCCCTGGTAGTAGTCTTTCACTTTGTCAAGCCACAGTCTTCTCATCTGTAAAATAAGGTCAATAATACCTGCCCTACTAACCTTATAGGATTGTTAGGAGAATTACATTGTCATAGAGGTGGGTACAAGGTTTTGCAAGCTATACAATGTTTTACAAATGGGAGAGATCCATGAGCCAACTTATGTTTCCCTTCTCTAACTTCTGGGGGATGGTGGGGACATCAAGTCAGAGTCCACGGAGGTCATGGTATGAGAACTGGCCCCCACTGATGGCCTCTCCCCAACAGGGGACCTCCTTCCCCCTCATGGGCCACACTGAGGTGGCATCATGCTCCATAGTTTAGGCCTGTGCATATCACTTCCTCAAGTCTTCCTTCCACTGCACACACTGCCCATGGCTGCCTGGGGGCACCTCTCAGACCCCACCCTTTGGGGAACAGTCAAGGTGTCACTCACTCACTTCTGTTGCACAGAGCGGCAGGCAGGGAGGGAGGACGGACTTGCTGAGTACAGTGCCATCTCTCCCAGCCTCGTGCGTTGGCCTCTCTCACACTCCCCCATTTCTCAGACCTCATGTCTACATTCAGGGCTCAGGACAGATGAACTCAGGGCCCATTCCTCCTTGGGGTGCTCTCAGACTGTGGGGAGTGCAGTCAGGTTAGGGTCCATGGCACATCCTCGCCCAGTCACATGCACACACCCAGTCACACTCACCTGGGGAGGGCTGTGTCTGTCGCAGGCCCTGCCTGACCTGGCCTGCACGGCACCCAGGCACTACATCAAAGGAGGGGAGTGGTGGAGTCCTTGGTTACTCGGGCATGCGGCTCACCTTCCTGCCAGGATTCTCCAGACAAGACTTGACTTGCCAACCACATCCTCCCTCCCAGGTAGCAGAGAGGATTAAAGACTGCTCTGTTCTAACAAAGGCCTGCCACCCTGGGAACACCACCGTCTGCAGCCCTCCCGCCACCTGCCTGCCCCGTCCTGGCACCGCTCCCTCTGGGATGGCCCCGCACATTCCCTTCTAGGGAGTGGGCAAGACGTGAGGAGGGACGGAGTGGACCAAGGCCAGCCCTCCCTCCTCCCCAAGATGATGACCCTTGCATGCCTGGGAGTTTTACTGGGGCAATCCCTGGGAGTGGCAGCAGCTTCTAACACCTTTTTGTGATCCCATGGCCTTGAACTAGAGGGCTGGGCCTGAGGGTCCCCAAGAAGCAAGAACATGATGCTTAGATAGCAGGGAGGGACGGGATGTGGTCGTGAGCCAGGTGGGACTTGCAGGTCTCCCTGCATAGGAGATTGTGGGGACCCAGGCTCAGACCCACACCCAGGCCTTGGCCTGGCCCAAGGATCCAGGACTACACTGTCTAATATGGTAGCCACTGGACACATTTGCTACTGAGCACTAAGCAATAGGTGTTGTAAGTATAAAATCCACACCAGATTTCAGAGACATAATTCAAAACAAAAAAAAAGAATATAAAAATACCTCATTCATAATTTTATGTTGATGTGTTGAAAAATAACGTTTTGTATAGAGCGGGTGAAATACAATGTATTATTAAAATTAATGTCACCTGCTTATTTGAATTTATGTTTTTAAGGTGGCTACTGGAACATTTAAAGTCACATATGTGGTTTGCATTATATTTCTACCAAACGGTGCTGGTCCTGTAGATGCAACCAAGAGTCCCCAGGGCTGTCAGCTTTGGAGGGAGGACCAGGGAGGGAAGGCTGGCTATACCACTCACAGTCCTCACCATGCATTCAGCTGGGAACGGGAGCCTCTGAAGAGCTTATCTGAGAGTGACCTGGACCCGGAACCAAATCTCACACCCATTCCGGTGCTCTAGTCCCTCAAGACAAGCTCCTCATTCCCTCTCTCTCAGGCCTGGGCTGAGGATCTTGTGTTTCTTGGTGGCAGGGAGGAGGGCGGTGCCCCAGGACTCTGGGCATCTGTCCACGAGACCTTCCCGGCGGGACCCAATGCAGTTTCAGGGACCAGAGGTGAGAGGGTGGGGGGTGGTACCTGTTTCTCCCTGCCAGCAGGGCTTGTCACAGCCTCTCTGAGTGCAGAGGAGAGAGATACCCCTTCCAACATAGGGCATGTTCTATTATTTATTAACCCCGAGGAAGGCTGCCCATGCTGGCCTTCCAGCTGGTTAATTGGATTTCATGACAACTTTTTTAAAGGGAATGTTCTGAGGAGCAGTGTTGTGTCGTGCCCCAGGGGTCCTGGGAGGTTTTCCTCCATCTCCTTGAAAACACAGCCTCGGCTTTAATCATACATGTCCGGGTAGTCCCAGCCCCACAGGAAGCGGTGCTCAGGAGTGGGAAATAGGTCCCTTTCTTGGCTGAGATGAAAAAAAAAAAAAATAGACACTGTATCTGATACGCAGGGGGCTGCCGCTTAATGTGTGTGCCACTTCCGCTTTGATTCCAGCCCCTGAAGTGTGCTGCTGATCCGAATGAGAATGTCAAAGGTTTGCATTTCCTTCTGGCGCGGAGACGCTAATAAACATAAGGTCTTGTGATGATAGTTATTATCAAGGCAGAGGCCTGTACTTAAACAATTACTTTGAGAATAGGCAGCAAAACACTAGGATGTCACGGATCTGTTCATTTCTCGCCTCTGCGGTCAGTTCTGCCGTGGTTAAAGCTTCATCCACAGGATGCTCAGGCGTGGACCAAGGAGGAGGGGGCGGGGGCTGCTGATTCATGCCACTCACTGTTCCATGGCCTTCGCAACAGATAAGGAGAGACACAAGGCCTGCTGTGCCAGATGCACATACAGCCCAACCTGTGTTGGCAAGGACAAGCAAGGATTCTTGGGTTTATGGTAGGCCTTAGACCAGCAGTTCTCAAGCTTTCTAATGCCGCGACCCTTTAATACAGTTCCTCATGTTGTGTTGACCCCCAACCATAAAATTACTTTCGTTACTACTTCATAACTGTAATTTTTCTAATGTTATGAATCGTAATGTAAATATCTTTGTTTTCCGATGGTCTTAGGCTCTACAGCAGCAGTTCTCAACCTGTGGGTTGAGGTTGAGAACTGCTAGCAGAGTCACCTAAGACCATCAGACATTACAATTGACTAATGAGTTTGCTGACCACTGACCTAGACTCTCGATTCCAATAATTACAGGCTGTTGTTGTTCCTTGTGATCAAGCCCTAGACCAGTAGTTCTCAATCCTTTCACAGGGGTCGCCTAAGACCATCGGAAAATGCAGATATTTACATCACAATGCATAACAGTAGCAAAATTTCATGGTTGGGGGTCACCACCACATGAGGAACTGTATGCAAGGGTTGAGGCCTTAGGAAGGTTGAGAACCACTGCCCTACACTATTAGATTTCTGCCAGAAGGGGTTTGTTTATAGGGAGTGTTACTGAGGGTGGATGCTAAAGAACTTAAAGCAAGAAGGCAAGGAGCTGAACACCTGTCCGGTGTCTTTCTTGTGCTAAGTCCTGACACTAGACATTCCTGATAAGTATGTGCCCGTAAGCCACTGTCTCATGGACTCCAGAGAAGAGTCCGGTCTTAGGGTTGAAGGGGACTCTGAGCTGAGGGAGGGGAGGCAAGCATGGAGACACTGAAAGTCTTATAGATGAGGTGGGTGGGGGTGCAGGCAACCAGGGGACCCCCTTGACTGTGGGCTCTCTCTTCCTGGTGCACATGCTCACAACCGCTGGATTGTCCCCACATCAACGAGAACAATGACTGCAGAGCGGTTAGTATTCTATGCCCACATTGCAGAAAATGACTTACATGCACCATCCACTTACACATCTCAACAGCCTAGTGAGGCAGGTATTATGAGTCTTGAGTCTCACTTTACTCATGAGGCAATCCGAGTTTCGGGAAGTCAAGTCATTTGCTGGGTACGAGACATTTATAGTATGTGCCCATTAACCACTGTTCCATAGTCACAACATTATGTGAAGCCAGCCTTGTAACTAAGGCTTCCGATTTCAAAACCCATGTTTAATTCCTACTTTATAATGCCTTTCTATAAAAAGAACCTAAGACCAAAAAATATACATATATATGATTCTAGTTAAAAAAGTCGTCCTAGAGAAGGGGTATATACCACATTTTATATCTCATAAAACAGGTATAGAGTAGCCAGGAAGGTTTCCTACAAAATGTGGACCTTGAATTGACCTTGAGAGGAAGTTACTCTTTTCGTACCATGTGTGGACATAGGGGGAGGTTGTCCCAGGCTGAGGGAGAGGCTGGTGAAGGCTGGGAAATGGGAAGGAGCTGGTCAGCAGAAGCTTCTTTACAGGGTTTGGAAGGTGGGGTTGGTCAAGAGCCTGGCCTGAGATCTGGAAGGCATTGAATGGCAGTTGGGGAGGAAAAAAGAAAAAAAAAATTTTTTTAAAGCCTGTTAGGCTGGTGCTTTAGGACAATCAGCCACAGAATGGAGGGGAGGGAATGCCTGGGACTGATTGGGAGCTTCCGGGAAGAAGTGAGGTCTGGGGCAAGCCAAGGATCCCATTTTCAACGTCAAGGTAGAGAGCACTGACTGGTTGTGGGAGCTGAAGGAGAAGTTGGGGTGACTCTGAGACTCCAGCTGGAGAATGTGGACAGAGGATGCTTCCCTTCAGCTGCCCCCAGATTGGTATGAGGCTGAACCCCAGCCTGAGGATGCGGCCCACCCACCAGGCGCTCCTGCCCTGCAGGCCTGGCCTGGGCTCCTGTCTCCCTTCCTGGGACTTGCCTGCCCCCTCTGCAGAGTTCCCTATCTCTCCAGCCTCTTGTTTCTCTAATTTTATGATTGTATGAAAATAAGGTTCCCAAATTGCCTTTAATTAGCTTTAATAAGACAGGCTTTTTGCTAATTAAAATGATTATTATGAAACCATTTATTGAGAATGAACACAGTTGCTAGAACCTAGGAGAATTCTGAACTCTTAATAATAATAACACCAGCCATCACCAACCCCCTGGGGCCATCAAGTCACCTGACTCATTCCTGAACTCAGATGGGGTGGCTCTCAGGCTGGGGCCCCATGGTTTCACCCTCTTCCTCTCCTGGCCTCCCAGGGCTGCTCCTTTCCCCTGTAGAATGTCTCTCCCACCCCACCTCACCCCCGCCCCCCATAAGTAAGCACTGGGGCTTGTCTGCAGACAGCGCAAAGTTGGGCAGGTAATCAGAAGGCTGTGCAACCTGCAGACTCACTTCATCTCCGCGAGCCTCCGTCTCCCAGGCCTGGAGGAGGGTGGGTGGGCCTGGATGACCTCAGAGGCCGGGCCCTCTAGAGCTGGTGATGCTAAGGCCTGACGGAGCCGCGCCCGTGGAGCCGCACACCTCCAGCGAATGAGGGAGCTTGGGGCTGGCGGATCCCGCAGCTCATTTCAGTTCTCTGCTCCCCTCTCTCCCCAGGAGAGCTGCGCAGGCAGCCAAGGCAAGGGACTGCTGTCACACCGCGCGCGAGGAGCCTCAGAGACGCCGTGCTCCCGCAAGGAAGAAGCTCGCGCGCGGTGCAGCGAGGCGAGACCCCGGCGCTAGGCCCCAGGCGCGGAGGTGAAGCTCTTCGGTCCCGGGGTCCCCGGCTGGGGCTCTTCCTCCCGCCCCCTCCCCTCTCCGCCCCTGGCTGCGCAGCTGCCGACAGCTCCAGGGTGACAGCAAACGACTGGTGCTGTCATCTTCCCTGCCTGGGAGGGGCTGGAGCCGAGGCTGCAGGGTCTGCACCGGGACCTGGTAGCAATTCCCGGAGAGGCGGTGTGCAGTCTGCCGGCTCGGACCCGGGTCCTGCTGCGCGCTGACCTCCCTCCCCGACAGGCCTCCCAGGGTCCTCCTCCCAGGGAGCTGCTCAGTTTGAGGCCTGAGTGCGCAACTAAAAAGCAATGTGGTTGTTGTTTTTTTAAAATACATTTTCATTGATTTCAGAGAGGAAAGGAGAGGGAGAGAGAAACATCAGTGAGGAGACAGGAGCACGGGTCCGCTGCCTCCTGCACGCCGCACACTGCGGGTGGAGCCTGCGACCCACCCCCCCAGCCCCCTCCCGGCAGGTGCCCTGACCAGGAATCCGACCGACGTGACCTCCGGGTTCATAGGTCGATGCTCAACCACTGAGCCACACCAGCCTGGCCACAAAGAAGTGTTTTTAAGTTTTAAGATATTACAGGGGAAAGGACGTGGGCTTTAAGCCCCGCGGCCCTGGGCTCCAATTCGGTGGGCAGCCTTGCCAGCTCTGTGCCCTTTTGTGACATTTAGCCTTGTCTCTGCCCCCCCCCCTCCAACACTCACACACACACACACACACACACACACACACACACACACACACGGAGCTGCGGTACAGTAATATGCAGCCACGAAGGGAGAAGACTGCCCATCAGAAAGAAGCTTGAGGCCAGCGCAGGTGTCCGGGGAAGTCGCACTGACCTCAGCCAGGGATGGGAAGGCTCATCTTGAAGGCCCTGTACCCCAGGCTGCGGCCGCGCACTCTCACTCGCGGGTCTCTGGGTGGGTTGGGGCCTGGGTGCTGGGTCTCCAGGGGCGGGGGGGTTCCGCCGGGCGGCCCGAATTGAGAACAGTGCTGTCTCCTCCCACTTTGGCGAAGGGATCAACAAAGAGCGCCTGGCGGGGAGGCAGGGAAAGGACCTGGGGGGTGCGCTTCCGTCTGCTGGCGGCCCTTTCCCCGCACCCGCAGGCGTCTGCGCCCTCAGTCACCCGCACGTTCAGGGGGACCCACACGCGCCCACCACGCCGTCCCCGGCGCTCACACCCACGCCCCCTGTTTCCTCCGGGTCCAGCCTGCAGGCCGGGACCTCCGCAGACCCAGGGGTGGGGCCGGGCCAGGCCGCCCGGGGGCGCGCTGCTGCGGGTGACAGCTCCGGAGAGCCCCCGCCGGGCCGCGCGGCTCTCGCTCCGGCTCTTTGTTATGCTAATTCCCCTTCCCAGCTGGTGCCAGCTGCCTGCACAATGAGCGCCCGGAGCCCTCGCCAGCCCTTGCCAGCCAGGGAGTGGGGGCGGGGCGCCTGGGGCGGGCAGCGGGTGGGGGGTGATGGAGGAGGGGGGTGCTCGGTGCCCTGCGTCTGGGATCCCCGCGTGGCGCAGCCTGGAGAGGTGGCGAGCGGTCCAATGGCAGCCTTCCCCCGCGCCCCTCCCCCACGCCGGCCGGGCCGCGCCCCTCGGGGTCTGCAGGGCATCCACTGATTCATTCCAGTCGCCCCGGCTGCCCGCCCTCCAGGTGCCAGGGCTTGATGAAAAGTAAAAGGCTCCTCGGCGGCTGGAGAGCAGTGCGGATGAAAGAGAAGCAGCCGCCTCCCAGACCACACAGCTAATCCTCCCATAAACCTCGAGCAAATAAGGGAAGAGGAAGAACAGGCCGCCTACAGATGTGGAGTGCAGCCTCCGGGGATCCCCAAATTAAAACTCGTGCAGGGGAAGCACTTGGACCACCACCAAATGACACTAATTGGGTTATGGGACCATAATCTAGGCTCGTAAGGAAAGAAAAAACACACACACACACACACACACACAACAACAACAAAACACCTAACAGTTACAGTCACAGCTGCAAGGACCGTCTTCATGAAGAGAGGGGGAAAGTCCGCTATTTTATGACTCATAAATGGGAGAGGAGAGGGTTCTCGGATCTCCTGCCTGTGTGGGGCAGGCAGGCTGGCTGCTGCAAGGGGAGGGCGATCCTGTGCCAGGGGGAGCAGCGCTGTGCCTGGCTGGCTCTGGATGTGCGTAGCTAATGGGCTAAAGGGTGTGGGGGAGGGGGGTAACTGTACCCAGGCACCACCGGGAGCATGGCCTATCTGGAGGAATGCATTTCAGACAATAGGTTGCAGCCATATGCAGAAAACATCATCTGGACAGGAACACCGAGGGGCTTTTATTCTTTAAGAAATATCCAGAAGCAATTTCTCAGTTTTTTTGTTTGTTTGTTTGTTTGTTTTTAGGGGAGGGGACTTTAGGGGGGGTGAGGGAGACAAGGGAGAGGCTTCCTGAGGAAAGAAAGGAAGGGATGAAGGGTAGAAAATTCAAGTGAAAATCTTCAGAAAGATCATTATTGTTAGAATCACAAATGTTAGAGCCAAGAGAGACCAATCTTAGAGGCCCTTTGAATGCAGCCTCATCATGGAGGAGAGGAGATTAACTCAAGTCAAGGAGCTTGTCTGGTTAGACAGCTAGTGGGTGGCAGAGCTCGGCCAGAGCCTCTCTTAACTCCAAATCCAGTGCTCTCAATATTAACGTGGATAAGAAACAGCAGTCATTTGACGGAAAACCAATGCAATAAACTAAGGCAATGGTCGGCAAACTCATTCGTCAACAGAGCCAAATATCAACAGGACAATGATTGAAATGTCTTTTGAGAGCCAAATTTTTTAAACTTAAACTTCTTTTAACGCCACTTGTTCAAAATAGACTCGCCCAGGCTGAGGTATTTTGTGGAAGAGCCACACTCAAGGGGCCAAAGAGCCGCATGTGGTTTGTGAGCCACAGTTTGCCGACCACGGAACGAAGGCAATAAGTGAAAAGCTGGAAAATGTTAGAATGATTGAGTTCACGCAATGAACTCAATCATTCTAATCTCTTATAATGAGAATAAGAGTTGGAAATCAATGAATTCTTACAAATACCATCCCTGGGTTCTGCCTGGCTTGCATCTATTTATTCACCCATTACAACACCAAGATGACAGACAGCCACAGGATTTCTTTCTGGGTCCATTTTGTGCGGAGATTAATATTGTTTTCAGACAGAGAGATGCCCTGCATCCCTCGCATCCCTTGTACATTAAGTCATCTTGGCTAAAACCAGCTGGGTTAAGGTTGGACTGGTTGAGAATTACAGTTGATCATCCTTATGTATTGGAATCTTATCCACTAGAAAAAAAAAATCTACTCCAGCTGCCAGAGTTTCCAAACAGAAAGGACAAGGGGCTGGAGGTGGCTAACCTGGATCTTCCCACGCAGGCTGAGGATTCTGGTGCCTATTTCTCATTCTCGAACCAGATTTTGTTCTCATTTCAGGCCTACCGATCAGTGAGCGTCATTACAGATATACCTCACCTTACGGGAAAATATATTTTCCTTTGCTTTCTAAATTTTTAACAATCCTCACCCAAGGATATGTTTGTCGATTTTAGAGAGAGGAGGAGGAGGAAGAGATAAACATCAATGTGAGAGAGAAACATCAATGGGTCACCTCCCATACTCACCCTGTCTGGGGATGGAAACTGAAACCTAGGTTTGTGCCTTGACCTGGAATTAAACCCACAACCTTTTGGTGTATGGGATGGCACTCCAACCAATTGAACCATCCAACCAAGTGAGCCATTTAGATGCCTGAGTGCTGTGCCAAGTGCATTTCAGAGATAGCTACTCACTTCTTGATTGTCAGAACACAAGGGCAAAAAATATATATTCTTGAAAAAATTGAGAGATATAAAACTCTAATTTTTAAAATGGAATCCTATTTTGAACCCATCAGTTGGACTCTGAGTTTAAAGGCAACATAGAAAGGGATGAGATTTTGAAGTAGGGATAATCACACCCTAGTTGATTTGCTTTTTAAACTTGAATCTTATAAGTGGAAACAGCATGTTACTTATTTTATGATAGGCCATGGTCTCAAAGTTATGTGTATACAGAAATTTCTGCTTTGGCCTCCTTTATCAGGTACAAGGACACTAGAAATAATGTGTATTTTAAATTTATTTACTCAGTTATGTACTTTTTCTGAGTAAAAACTAGGTCTAAGAGAATCCCTCAATATAGTAATGAAATAAACTTGAACTTTGGCAAATCCTGGGAATAACTCAGAGATATGTGATTTTAATCTTTTCACTTGTAAGGGACACCTCTAATTCCTTTCACATGGCCAATGTTCTGAGGAAAGATTCTACCCATGGAATTATATTTATTCATTTTCCCATCAGAGTTCTTCTCTGTCTGTGCTAACTGTGTTCACCCAGGGCTGATTTAATTCCAGCCAAAGGTAAAGAAATCTGACATGGGTTCGCCTAGGCAAGTGCTTTTAGAAAATTTTATGATTTCCAGTAAGCTCTTTGGAATATTAAAAATTTGTCAGGGATAGCAATGACTATCTTCAAAACTGTCTAAGCATTTTGGGTCCCCAGATTTAATTTCAAGCTTTATGTATAGAACCCAGGAGACTGAGTACTTTCCACAAAAAGGAGGAACTGTTACTGCCAGGATGCCCAGGGACAGTAGTGGAGAAGTCTTAATAACCCATAGCACCCATCATGGACACCCAGGCAAGGTCAAGTCACTTCCTAGTAATAAAGCCTCTAATCTTGACAGCTCCCAAGGTGGGCACAGTGTGCCACTCCATCTTACAGCCAAGGAAACTGCAGTTGTAGGAGGTATCGTGGCTTGCTGGTCAAGGCCAAGGTTGTACAGCTACAGTGGCAGAGCTGGGACTTGTGTCTACCCAGTGTGACTCCAAACCCCTACTCCGAACTTTCTGATATATAACCCACACTCGCTGTGTCTGAGCTGAACAAGAGAGAAGTGCCTAATGCCTACACATAATCACAAAATGTTTTGGTGGGTTCATTGCAAATCACAGCACCTAAGGACCTGGAGAACAACGGTGAGAAACCCAGCTCCCAGAAAGGGCAGACAAGGATTTCTTTCTGTCTGCAAAAACATAAAGGAAGTCTGTTATTCCCTGAAATGGTTGTTCCTGTGTTCTTAAAGAGGTCTACAACAACAACAAAAGTTTTTTTTTCTTCTTAACTTTAAGACGTTTCCTTCAGGAAAGAGAATTCACTCTGCAATGCACATGGAGCACTGTCTTTCTCAGACTTCCACGCTGCTCCATCAGAGATCAACGTCCGACCTTTTGCTGAAATCCTTTACCTTTTAGCCTGCCATTCTCTGTCTTTTCCTTACTGTGCACTCAGGGGGATCATGAGTTTTGAGGACAGCATAGATGCCTGAGTGCTGTGCCAGGTGCATTTCAGAGATCTCTGCTCACTTCTTGATGGCCAGGACACAAGAGTTATGTCACATCTGAGCTTGGGTTCATGACAATGGCTCAGAAGGCATCTGCAGAAAGCACTCCATGTCTAGAAGTTTCCAGGCTGGGTTCAGCTGTGAGCCCACCCATCAGAAGGGGCAGCGGAGGATCACAGGCTAATGCCTGGACTCAACCGCTGCCATGGAATTACCTGGATGGAGGCCGTGCCTG
The DNA here is from genome assembly GCA_004026805.1 of Lasiurus borealis. Lineage (NCBI taxonomy): Eukaryota > Metazoa > Chordata > Mammalia > Chiroptera > Vespertilionidae > Lasiurus > Lasiurus borealis. The sequence continues at coordinate 15,470 of PVJN01025849.1, read as the reverse complement.
CTGAAGGCCATATCCCTCCTCCCCCAAAGCTCTGGAATTTGCTCACTGTCTTGGGATTTTAGCAGGAAGCAAGACCACAACCTATGTATCTGCAAGTTCTTCTCTATGGGTATTCTCCCCCCCCCCCTCAAGAGAGGGCATTTTATAAGATTTATAACTTTAAATCAAGGGAATAGTACTAAAAGTGCAGCACAGAAGCATGGGAAATTTCATGAGAAATGACTCGTTCATCTCCATACATTCTGTCGGTTTCATTGTGGTCAAAAGCAGGTGTTTCCAGCCTATGAAAAAGTAGCTTGTATTTTAAAAATTTAAAAATTGGATCTCCACCGAAGGGGGGAAAAACAGCAACCATAGGAAGCCCACCAGAGAACAGTTTACCAAGGAAGATGAAACTCCTGGTGGTGGTTTGCAAACAGCAGCAGACTAACTAGTGCAAATTCCCTTCATTTAGTCATCGGTTCTCCAGCCTGTCACAGTTACTGAAGGGAAATACAGAAACAGGAAATTACAGACTATTTTAAACAGCATGTTTTATTAAACTCACTTGCTGATGCACTTTATGGCAGGATGCGAGACTCAAGTGTTCATAACTTACATTTTTTGCAAGTGCTTTTCCTAAGTGAGTTCTCCCAGCTAAAATGTGGCTTGTACACAGAGCTGGAAACAATCTCTAGACCAGTCACTGGCCGCAGGTCATGTAGCTGTGTCACAGACAATGGAGAAGGTTGAGCCATGTGAAGAGAATATACCTCGTTTATCCACTGTAATGCTAAGAAAATGTCTCCCAAGAAAACAGAAACACTAATCAGAGAGAATATATGCACCCCTCTGTTCATAGCAGCACAATTTACAATACCTCACATTTGGAAATAGCCTAAATGCCCATCAGCAAATGAATGGATTAGAAAACTGTGATATATCTACACAATGGAATACTACGCTACTATAAAAAAAGAAGGAATTCTTATCATTTGCAACTGGAGAGCATTATGCTAAGTGAAATAAGCCAGTCAGAGAAAGATAAGTACCACATGATCTCACTCATTTATGGATAATAAAAAACATTATAAATTGATGAACAAAAATAGATACAGAGGCAGAGAAGCATCCAACAGACTGTCAAACTACAGTGCAAAGGTTAGGGAGGGTTGAGGGGTGGGCGGGGAGGTAAGAGATCAACCTAAGGACTTGTATGCATGCATATAAGCATAACCAATAGATGCAAGACCCTGGGAAGGGGGTGAGGATATGTGCTGGTGAGGGGTTAAGGGGAAGAAAGCTAGGGGAAGGTCAACTGGGGAGGGGGGAAGGAGACATATGTCCTACTCTTTGTAATACTTTAAACAATAAAAAAATAAAATGATATAGTAATTTAAAAGACTCTGAATGCATTTATTTTAACCCACAGAATCAAAACACAGCAATCTATTTTTTTTAAATGTCTTTTTATTGATTTCAGAGAGGAAAGGAAAGGGAGAGAGAGAAACATCAATGCTGAGAGAGAATCATTGATTGGCTGCCTCCCGCATGCCACACGCTGGGGATGGAACTGGCAACCCCAGGTATGTGTCCTGACTGGGAAACGACCATCACCTCCTGGTTCATAGTTTGACGCTCAACCACTGAGCACATCAGCTGGGCAAAACACAGCAATCTTAAAATAAATTACTACAAGCCATACATGGTCTCTTTTGTTACCTAAACATTGATTTTGTTCTTCCCTTCATGGGACAATTCTGCCTCTGGTTTAAACCATCATTGTTAACGCCAGGCAGAATCCTGGTTTTTGAAATTGGCAGAGACGTGGTCACCTTAACTACAAATGAAGTGACTTCACACTTAAGGGACTGTCATAAAAGTGGATTTGATTAACTTTATTTTCAACAACGTTTTCTGCTCACAATTTGAGGGATAGGAATGCCTCTCTATGTCCTTATCTGACATTGATGGTGAGGGTGACATCTCTTCAGCCATACCTGTCTTCTGTAAGCTGCTCTTGAAGTTGTCAAGTGGAATTGCAACACAAATTCATGATTGGAAGGGTGGGTAGTCACGCCTTGACTGAGTTCTAAAAGTAAATATCTTCATTCACTTGCTTTAGCATTTACTTAGCAAAGCAGCATGCAAAAAGGTCTAAATGTCTATTGTCTTAAAAGATTATGCCAAAGATGCTTTACCCTAATAATTGATTCGTTGTCAAATAGTCCCTTCCAATGGTTTTGAGTTTTTCTCCCCTTCCTCCCAGATCCCCATCTCTGCAATCTTTTAAAAATTTCAATAGATTTTATTTTTATGAGCACTTTTAGGTTCACAGCAAACTGAGCCCAAAGTACAGGGATTTCCCATACCCGTCCCCACCCGTGCCCCATGCACAGCCACCCTCATCTCAACATTCCCACCCCCACAGAGGGGTGCCTTTGTTACAATCTATGGACCTGCATTGATACACCATCTCCCAAAGTTTACATTGGAGTTCGCTGTTCATCCCTGCAATCTTGTTCCCAGGACCCCTTTCAAGGTGAAGTGTAGAATAGTAGGATTTTAGAGTGGTGATTACCTTTGCCCTGTTAAAGTGCCTTTACAGACCATCTTCTACATCACCCACTTTTAGAGAGGAAGGACCAGAGACAAAGGTTCATGATTTGGTTAATGACATGCACCTCGCTGCCTAGGGGTAGCAATTAAAGGCACTCTTGGGGAGCTGGGCCATTTTCCTAAGTGAAGATTTCCCCTCATTTAACTTTTAAAAGTCTGGATTCTGCCACATCAGGTTTCCCTTATAGCTGAGCGCAGCAAGGAGAAAAGGTGTGATTTCCGTGTGAGGAGAGAGCAGTGCGAGGTGAAGGAGGGTGTTTTCGATTTCCCAGGCTCAGAGGACACAGTATGGAACTTGCTGCTAAGGGGTGCCATGGCCATTCAGGACAAACCTAGCCTAGCGTCTCCTGAGCAGAAACGGCAACACGGGCACGTAGGAGGCCCTCTCATCCACAGGAACATTTTGGTTATTTAGGGGGATGGTTCGGGATTATTTTTTTTGGTGGTGAGAGAGGTATTCCTTTTACTACGCTGGAAATGTCGTGAAATGGAAGCTTGATGACTAACAATGACAAATGTGATGCTGCCGGATCCACAGGCATCGCTGCTCCTGCAGGGGAGCTGTAGCGGGCTCTCCGGAGCAGGTGCTGTGCCCGCAGTCAGGTGAGTGCTGTGAAAAGCCACCAGCTCCGCCATTTCCCGATCTGCCATCAGGAGCAACATCTGGAAGCGCTGGGCTTTTTAAAAGCAGAAAGGATAAGTCCTTCCTTTCATATTTAAATCTCCACCATGTATTACACTCATAACAAGGATGGCACGTTTGACAAATTAATTAGCTGCCAACTAGCATCCCCCTTCCTTCAGATAAAATGTTAGCCTCTTAGAATAACATGAATACAGAATTGTACGGAATACTACCACTAATCATCCGTAGCCGGTTTAACCACTTACATATAGGTCATCTTCTTGACAATTTGACATTTCCTAAAGGAATGAACTAGGAATCAGTATTTATAGATTCATCTTATGCTTCCCCAGCGCCCCCCTGCCCAGAAATTCTGCCAAAGCTAAAATCTCTGGGTCCTTTAAGATAAAACCCCGCTGATGATCACTTACATTGTGCTCTTAATCACAGAAATCTAAACATATAAACTAGGACCATTTGAAAACACCTGCCATACTGACTTCAGTGAAAACTCCCATGTGGCCACTGTCTACCATAGTTTCTAGACTTTTTGAGTTGTCATTTTTGTTGTTGTTGTTGTTTTTTAAGAAGAAAGAGCAATGGAAAAGAGAAACATGGCCGATAATCATTAAAATAAGAAAACCTTAATGAATTTTGATCGTTTTAATAAATATATATCAAGAAAACCTCACTTTATTACAACAACACATTCATATACAAGCGTCTATCATCTAAGTTTTCAACATCAAATGTTTATCAAATATTGAAAATAAAGGACAAACTTTACTAGACTATTTAGCCATAACACAAGAACATGTTTGAAAAATTGGTCCTTGTGGACATTGTCCAAATGATGATCCTACTCATACACTGTATGAATGAGACCTATATTTAATATTAATAGCAATAATAAAAAAAAGCTTTATCTTGGAGAAACTGGGAGGACGTACTTAATTCCTCCGTTTGGCATTTGGTTCGTGCAAGTCCTGTTTAAGGAGGCCCAACCAAATAGTGACCTTGAAATTGGAACACAGTTAAGCAGGAGGAATTGGCTGGAGCAGAGGGAAGGAGGGTCAGAGGGGCACTCTGAACCCTCTCACAAATGTACAGGTTAAAGAAACGATTGAGAAAAATATTGACCAAATATGTAGTCTGTAGCTATTGCTGGCTGAGTCCCATTTCTCCAAAATAACTTTCCCAAACCTAAAATCTTTACATTCTTTAAGATAAAACCTTATTGATCACCACATCATTTATTAACATTGTGCTTCTTAATCAACAGCAAAAGTTATATATAAAAAAACCACATGCGTTTATAATCTAAACGAGTGAAATGATGCAGAACAGATTAAAATATAATGCATGCCACTGGTTCATGAATTTCATTGGACAAGAAAACCAAACCAAACCAAATGACCCCAAACCCAAAAAACCCAACCCCAGCAACAGACGGTTGCCATAGAAAAGCCCAAGCAGCTAGCGCTGGTTCCCAACAGCTCTCTCTATTGTTTCCTCCATCCCTTTCAAAAAATGCCAAATTCAGAAACAACCGGGCATCAAAAATAAAGGAACAATAGAGATGTCGAATCAAAAGTTTGAACGCAACAGCTCGAAGGTAACGGTTTCCAAACAATATCGATCCACCCTGTGTGTGTGTGTTTTTTTTTCCTGTTTGTTAAATCCCTGCTGTAACTCTGATTCATCCTTAATTTTCACACTGGCAAAAATTAAGAGAAAGTAAGGCACCGAAAATCGCCCTGTATACCACTTCTCTAAAAGCCTCATCACCCATCGCAGGCAAGCAGGAACTTGCAGGGAGCACCCTCCACACATAGTGCTGATTGCCGCCCCTAGACAGGTGTGTGTCCTATTTTCATCTGTCACACAGGACTGTTAAGTACAAATACTTAACAGCACCATGAAGCCATTTCACCTAGCTCCCTGTCTTCAGTCTTTCGTTCAGAAAAAAAAAAAATACTGTATCCTATAGACGAAGCAGACCTCCTTTGCTGGCTATATTGATTTGTTTACCAGATACCTACCTCATTCATTGGCAAATGTTGAAGTTTCTTAGCTAGTGACAGGCTCCTTGGGGATAACGGACGTGTCACAAGGGCGCACTGTCGCATTGTCCCCCCGGTCTAATCTACTGGTCTTTTCTGTGAAAAAACTAAGATAGACTTTTAAGCATGAAGTCAACTGTTTTCTTGGAAAAATCACCACACTTCTAAGTAGCTCACTGATGCCCACTGTACAGATGTTTTATGCAATCTGCTCTCCAGGCATTAAAACGACACGGCATGTTCATGGCATAATCGTTATCAGTTGTACAAAACTAGAAAAATCCATTCGGGATAAAATGTAGGCGCGCTAACTGATCATGCTGAGCATGCGTCAGAGTGGCGGTGGGAAGATGGCTCGGGTTTTACTTCCTTTTGCTGCAGCACAGTTTGTTGCCTGGTGAAGGCTCCTTCCTCCTCAGGGACTTTTTCCAGGACTCGCTGACGCTGTTTTTTTCATTATAGCCAGTCTCAAAATAATCATAAAATTGGCCTTTGCACTCAAAAGCGAGATCGTGTCCCACAGGTTCATGGCTTAGGGGGCCACCGGCCCTGTCAGTGTCATCATTTGATTTCTCATCATTTAATTTGGCCTTTTCCTGAACACCAAGCGACCTGACATTAGTAACAAAGATTTCGCTGGCGGGTATGTGGCCATCGCCCTTGTACATCGGTGTACTGCCTACATCAAAATCCACCTGGTGGGAACAGCTTGGTAAAGGCAGAGGGGAAGAGGAGGAAGAGGAGGAAGAGGAAGAGGAGGAAGAGGAGGAGGAGGGGGACGAGGGGGAAGGCGAGGAGCCAGTGGTGGAGGCACTTCCAACATTAGCATTGACAGAAAGGGGTAAATTTAGGTAGTGACCACCACAATCTTGGTAAAAGCAGCAGGCATGAATCTTTTCACACTCCTCTTTGGCCATCCGCGGTCGTTTCCGGTAAGGGCAGTCCTGAGCCACGAACCACTCCTGGGCAGGGGCGCCGTTGAATGAGCAGGCAGGAAAGCACCAGTTATTCTGCATGATAATTTCTCCATGGATCCTTTTCATCAAATTGTTTATCAGGACGGATCTTCGGAGGTACACCTCAGGATCGTCGATAAACTTGAGCTTCTCCAAGGACATGTAAAGGATGTGGGCTCGCTCCTCAAAAACGGAGATGGTCTAAAAATCACAACAGGAAGAGAAAGCTTAGGGAAGGGACTCTGTGGCTCTATCATCGCAGCAGCATCCTTTCTGGGCCGTGTCTGCGTCTGGGAGCATGTGGCCCTGTTTCCCCGGGTTCCTTTAGAGAGGTTGTCCCCAGTGCTGCTAATGTTCCCTTCCTGACTCACTGGTGTGGCCAAGCCCCAGAGAACCCAGGCACAAGTCAGACCTCAGCAGGGACAAGCCAGGTTGTTGCCTTTTTCTTGGCACAACGAGGAGGACGGAAAGGACACTTAACTGTGCTGTAAGGAGTCATGAGGGTTGTTTCTCTGGAGGACAGAGAGGCAGTGACTAGAAGGGGGCCATCAAAGGGTTCTGGGTTCTGGTGATGTTGCTTCTTTTTAAAAAAAATTTTTTTTAATTGATTTCAGAGAGGCAGGGAGATGGGAGAGAGAGATAGAAACATCAATGATGAAAGAGAATCATTGGCTGCCTTCTGCATGCCCTCTACTGGGGATCAAGCTGGCAACCCTGGGCATGTGCCCTTGGCTGGAATCGAATCTGGGACCCTTCACTCCATAGGCTGACACTCTATTCACTGAACCGCATCAGCCAGGGCTAATGTTGCTTCTTGATCTGGATACTAACAACATAGACATGTTCACTGTGTGAAATTCTTCAAACTATACTCTTATGATACTTGTGCTTTTATGTGTGTAATACACATGCATATAGACCCACACACTCACATATTGTATGTCAATAAATGCTTTTAAAAAGATGCCGACGTGTAAATCATAATGAGTCCACTTCAAAGCCTGACCTAGCCATCCAGAGACAAGAGACCAGGTCTCCGTGCTGTCCCTCTTTCAATCCTCTGGGTTTCATACTTGCAATGATCTTTGCTCGAAAGGGAGACGGTGATTAAGGAATGAAGCTCAGAGCCTGAAAGGACCTGAAGGGCCAAAATAGGCATCCTTTGGGGCTGGGCAGGAGCAGGGATGCAGAGAGGGGGTGAGAGGACTCACTCCTGAGCTGGGGGTTACCATCACGGTGTGATGGCTGGTACAGATCCAGCAGCAATTGGAAAAATGCTACAACCACATCATACACTAAAGAAGGAATACACCGCTTGTGTCCTCGGGGCCAGCTATTCCGGTTCATAAAAAAGTCAAGTGGTAGCATAACCCGAGGAGCGGGGAACCGAACCAGCTCAGGCTGACCAACGGCAGAGATACACACACACAGAGAAGCCCACCACCTGCCAGTGTGTGCTGATGTCTTCATGAGCATGGTCAAAGTGACTTCTAAAGGACAGGGGTGGTGGCGGGGGAAGAGAGAGAGTAAGAAGAGAAAAACTAAAAATCCTCTCTGCCTTACAGACAACTAGGGTCTGGGCTGATTAAGTAGCAGCTATTTTTTGAAGAAAGATAACAGCCCTAGCCGGTTTGGCTCAGCAGATACAGTGTGAGCCTGCAGAATCATTGATTGGTCCCAAGTTCGATTCTGGCTAAGGGCCCATGCCTGGGTAGTGGGCTCGATCCCCAGTGGGGGGTGTGCAGGAAGAAACCAATCAATGATTCTCATCATTGATGGTTTTTTCTCTCTCTATCCTTCTCCATTACTCTCTGAAATCAATAAAAATATAAAAAAGGGGGGAAAAAAGAAAGATAACAGGAAGGAAAAAGAGAAGATGTTTGAAAAGCTTAGATGGCCAGTTTCACACTTCTACAAACTGTCCCGATCCTGTAATTTTCTTATAATACTTGCAAAAAGTTAGCTTTGGTGTTTTCTGGGGAATGGATGATATATTTGAACAAACTGAACCATATGTAACAAATGTGCAATGAAGTGCAGGTTTCTACTTTCATGCACACATTGAAGGGAGGGTGAGTCCACCCCTAAGGGGTCAGGCAAAGCCCAGAGGAAGCAGCCCTCATGGGCACACGCGGTGAGGGCACTGTCACAGGAGCCAGAGCTGAGCGTGAGGGCAGGCCAGGGAAGAGAAGGGGCATTTCAGCACCTGTGAACACCAGGACTAGCCACAACCCGTAACACAGCCCGAGAAAAAGGAAATCATTTGTAAAAGAGAAGCTCCTTGGATTACATAATTCTGTTATTTCTGGGCAGTGGAGCGCCTGTTGGCTCTTTCTTCAACTCCTTGTGAAAAATAACGCAGGGCCCAAAAAAGTGACAACGATTAATATGGCGGTGATGAGAAGTAGCTCCCTTTCATTGCTTGGGGGGAACAATTTAATTTCTGGAAATGGATCAAGCAACTGTTACTCAGTATCTTAAACTCTTAATAAAAATAATGACTATTAAAAAAAACATACTTTATGGCTACAGCTGCTGAGTGGTGGGTGAAAATCCTCTTCTTCCACATACTTCCTCTTAAAGTATGTGATCTTGGATGTTGTTATAGGATTTGAAATTCCCCTGTAATGTGATCCTGTGGTAATAAATCAGATATGACAAATGACATGCGGTTTGCCAGAGGTTCTCCAAACAAAATACTTTTCTTTCTTTTCCTTCTAGAAGATAACTTGGCTACGTATCTCTCTGTACATGTGGTGATTAAAAACAAACACTTGTCTTAATAATTGCTTTCATACAGAATCCTGTGACCCAGGCCAGGCAAGGCTTTCTAGACAATGATAGAGGAAAACTCCATGTTTCAGCATTTACTAAATACTCAGATTCTTTGCACAGGCAAACTCAAAAAGGGAGGACTGTAACAATTCCGAAATAATACTAATATTTATTCAGATTGCTCAATTAAATCCATAATACCATAAAACCACTGTTCAAATATAGGGTGCCCCCCCCAAATGTATACACTTTAACAGCTGATTGTTCAATTTTGAAAATGAAATGAATTTTAATGAACACCATCTTTATAATTATTCAAAGTGTGTGTATACATTTTGGGGGACACCCTGTATATACATATACTAAATAATAAGCACTAATAATTAAACAACTTTAAAGTATTATTGGCTTTAAGTAAGAAATGATTATCTGTAGATGGGAGTTATAACATTTCTTCTTTCAAATTAAGAAATTTAAATTTTGGGTAACTAAAGTCCTTTGGGCTCTCAAAAATGTAAATATGTCAACCATGAATTCAAGTAGGGTCTACTTTTTAATCTTTTATAGCAAACCAGACTTCACAAGTACTTGTTTTATATTGTAGGGACCTTTAAAAATTGCTAGTACTACACACAAATCCAAAGGAGCTTACCTTAAAATATTAGAATAAAGAATGAGAAAGAACATAGTTCTGTTTCCTGAGCTTTGACGTTTTTCCCCCTACAATACCAAAGCCAATTGTATGTTTAATAATAAGAAGAGACACAGCACTGCTGGCCCAAAGTGCAGATTCCTTTTTGTCTCATGGGATGAGGATTTCATTGTCAAACCCACTGGGGCTTGCCTGGAAAAGCCCCTGTAGCTGGGCTCAGCTCAGAGAGGCCCTGCAGACACCACCTCCTCCCAGCTGTCTGGCCTCAGAGGGCAGCAGGAGAGAGTCAAGAGCAGTACCTGCCAACGGGGGGCCGGCTCCCCGGTCTCCCTGCAGAGGAGCCTGCGCTGGCCCTGGGGGGCTGGGGCCTCCGTAGCTGTCAGCCTCCCATAGTGTCTGGTACCCTGCAATTTCAGCAGCTCCTTCCGAGACAATGGGCTCGCAGAATCTATTCATGGACAGAACCAGAGTCATCTCTGACAGCCTCAGATCTGGAAAAAAACACACACACACAGAAAACAGCCTTGATCAGGAGGAAGCCAGGCCATGGTCTCGGCATCTTCATCCCTTTGCTCTGGAAAACTTTGACTTCTGGGTCCTCCCTCCCCCCTGAAACAGTTTATTATTTTCTCGAAGAGAACCTCAGCAAACTCTCTTGCCGCTGTTAGCTCAGCCTCTGTGTTCGGCAATCTGCATTTCAGGGGCGGATCTTTAAAACCCCATTTGGTATTGTTCTCAGATTCCCCTCAGCCCTCTTCAAGACAGCTGCTTTGCCTCCTAAACACATTTTCCTCCTGACCTTGCCGCAGAGCATGTACCGCGAGGAGGCAAGGCCAAAACCCCTGCGCTTCCTTTCTATTAATAAGGCGAAATCAATTTTCTAGCCCATCCCCCGAGAGTCTCCTTTGATGAAATCCGCTAATCAATCAAAAGAAAGGGGTAAGGGAGGCAGCAACCTCCACCAGGAATCCCTACTGATGCTCTCAGGTTCCTCTGTTCCGCTGCCCCCTCCTCCTCTCGTTTCCGCAGGGCCAGTTCCTCTACAACATTCTGGGGCTCCCTCCACTTTCTTCTCCCAAAGCGAAGCAGACAGAGACACACTTGGTAGTTGTTTCCACCAGCCCTGATCGGCCTGAACTGGATCTGCCTCCAGTCAAAACACTGAGAGATGAAGACAGAAAATTGGCTCCAGTTTCAAGCCGTGAGTTGCAGTCCCACAGGAGCCAAGCACAACATCAACGGAGCAGGCAGAATATTAAACAGGAGCCAGGGCTTTGGGGCCAGAGGCAGCCGACAACTCTTTACGCTGCAAAGCCCAGACGCAAGGCAGCAACTTTCCAAGAGGCAACACACCGCTGCCCTTCTCTCCAGTTGGTGTCCTTCCCCTGGAGCCTCGAGGGAGACAGGGAGCCTCCTTGCTCTGTGAAGCAAGCTGGGCCCCTCCATAACTCAGGTTTGGGGTGGGGATGGGGGAGGGTCATTTCCATGGGGGCTCGGTGCCTTCACTTGGTTCTAAGTAGGCCTCAAGGTAGGGTCAAGAGTGAGTTCAAGGGAGAAAAGGGTCTGATCCTAAAGTAAAAAGATTCAGGGGCCCCAGATCAGTGGTGACAGAAGAGCAGCCTCGGTGCCTCACCAAGGGCCAGGTCCTGTAGGAGAGCCACACCTTCCCCCTCACTTTGCAGTTTAAAGAACTGTCACAAAGAGTGATGTCAGGCCTGCTTTCTGCAGACTGACTGTCTTGCAAATATGCATGAAGGATCTAGTTCTTGCTTTCTTCTCCAAATTACACAGCTTATAATGTTTTGGGGAAAGGGTGACTTTCCTCCCATTGTCTCGTGGGAGACTGTTATTACCTACATGTTATAACAAGGGGCCACTTCCAGGTAAAAGACACCGGGGGCAGGGAAAAATAGCTTCATTAAAGTGACAATGTCCTTCTGGCAACACAGCAGCTCTTGGCAGCAATGACTCCATTCTCCACCCAGGCTTCTCTTGGAGATCCTAAATTCCCTCTCATCCTCACCAGAGAGTGAAGCAAAGCCTTCTGATGGAGAGGAGGAGGTGTCTGGGGTGGGTCAGTGGCTGAAATTAGGACCCAGCTGATTTGGGCTTCTAAACCACTTACCCCTTCTCTTTCCAAATGCCCTCTGAAGAGGCAGCTGCTAGGACTTACTAGAAAAAAATCTTATTGCAAGAGAAGAAGAAGGAAAAAGAAAAGAGGTTCGATGAATTCTCTCTCAAAAGAAATGGTGGGACACGTCATTCATTTTGCTCTTTGAGTCATCAACCAAAAAATTTAAATCTGTCACACCCTCAAACCCTGCATCCGAACAAGTTACAAAACCTCATGGTGATTTAGTCTCCCTGGAAGACTCTCATGGTATGGTCCAAACTGAAACTCTTAACCTATTTTAAGACAATTGCATCAGGAAGTGCGATTGCCCTGAACATATGAATTAGAGGTTTTTCTGAGGCAAGTAGCCCTCTTAGTGACTGCAACAATATTTTCCAGCCTGACATTTACCCTCCCTTTTGTGCTGGATTCTAGGAATAAGATCCAAACTTGTTGCCTGAGAGGAACTCTTATTACATCGAAACCAAAGCAGGTTGACAAATCCATGCCCCGTAAGAGGACAGTATTGGCAGGGCCGAGCAGCAATGTCTTTTGTTTAATAGGACATTATGTGGGCCCTGGGCTGTGTTGTCAGTAAGAGTTTGTTTCCATTTTAAGGACTTACTGCTGTAGCTTTTCTGGTTAAGGATTTCAGTGTTTCTATTTGTTAGTATTGTTTCCAGTACATAAATATTTATCATCACACATTGGAACTTGAAATGTGAACTTGAAACAAGGCAAAATTGTTTTTATTTTGGCTGGTTTTTTTTCCCCTTTATGATACTAATTTCAGCAAGTTTTTCTTTTCTGAGTTGAAAACTTTGACACACAAAATCCGAGCCTGGAGAGGCTGAGTTCCACAGCAATTGAGTCTTTCTAGTCTATTTAGAATTGACAGTTGAGGATGTTAACAAGTGAAGAAGGCAAGGTTAAGGCTCTGGAAGGATTGGAGTGTGCAGCGCTAAGCACCGGTGTTTCTTTCTTATGTGCATTATATGTGCAGACCCATACTGTCATTATTCTCTGTGTGATGAGATTTACATACCATTCGACTACTGAAGTCAGAAGTTTAAAGTCCACAAATTTATGTGCTATCAATATGAAATATAGCCACCAAGATGTATATGAATGGCCAAAATCTGCTCAACATGAGTGATGCGTGGATTAAAAAAAAAACACACACACAAACAAAATAAAACAAAAGTGTGTTTTGTCCATATATTGGGTTTAACAAATCAAAAAGGATCTAACCTTTTATCCTCAGGCTCCCACATGCCTGTTTTGTGAGCCACGTGGATGTAGTGGTATGACCCCTCGAGCATCCTCCGATGGCTGAGGGCTCCAGCTTTTCCAGCAAATGCTCCCAGTAAAGTTACCCGGCACTTGCATTCAGTTTGGTTTTTCCAGATGGGCTGGGCTTTTATTTTTCCTCGGAGCCATTATGATGCTAATAGGAGTGACTGGCACATAGAACAGGGGAGCCCCAGATTCAGTGGCACCTTGAATCTAACTAAGGCCTCTGGTCATTCTTTGCCCCCCCCCCCCCCGCCTGCCCCCATCTGTCCTTAGAAATTAGGGAACATTTTATTAAGAGCATGATAGCAGTTAGAGGTCTGATTCCAATACTGGAAAGCAGGGAAGTAAAGGGCTTGATATTTTCAAAGCACTGACATTGCCCCAGTGGAACCCAGCCCAGGCCTCCACATTGTCCCTAATAAGATCTCAACAGCTCAACCCTAGCGGTGGTGGAAGAGGCTGGATGGGCGCAATACAATCCTTCCAGCCCTTCTCACACACACTGATACCGCTCTCCTGCCAGGCCTGGCTGGCAGAGAACACCTGTCCGCCCTGAGAAGCACCTTTCTCGGCTACAGCTCATGGAGAGCCATGAGCTCGAGGTCAGGTCCTGGGCTGGAGGGGGAGAGGTGCAAGGTGGGTGGGTGTCCAAGTCCCTGGGCCAGGTCTTCCCATCCCAGGGCCAAGCCTGGGATCCGAAGCTTATGGAGAACCGACCCCCCTGCAGGCTGGCAGCAGCCCTCAAATCCCGGCTCCCAAACAGACACACCCCCGGGGTCGTGCCTCAGCCTCCGAGCGAGCCCCTCGGTGCAGCAGCGAGCACAGAGCCCTGTCTATCACCGGCCGCGGGAGAAAGTCAACAACACCCCAAGTGTCTGTGGGAACAAAGGCAAGTTGTCTATCCACAGTCTCTCCTGAAGAATGAGAGCTATTATTATTCTTTCTTTCTTTCCTTCTTCTTTCTTTCTCTCTCTCTTTTTTTTTTTTAAACCAAGTTTCCTTCTAAGGGAAATAAACACCAAAGGTGGGATTCCAAGGAAATGACTCAGGGCAGTTGGCTGGGCTCCGGCGATGCTGGCCGGGCCCGCGCTCAGCCCGCAGCCCATCTCGCCCGCCCGCCTGCCCGCCCGCCCTTCCTCCCCGCCAAGCCCGCTCGGAGCCCGCGGCTGCGGGAGCGCCCTGCGCGTCGGTACAATCCGGGCTGCGGGGACGCGACCGCATCTCCCGCCGGCGTCCGCGGGTCTGCGCCACCACCCCGCACCCCCCTCCGCCTGGACCGACCGCCCCGGCCGGACACTCGGGAAAGTTGCTGGGGCCGATGGGGGCGGGAGGGGGCGGGAGGAGAGGGGCGGAGGCGCGGGCCAGGCGGGCAGCAGCCGAGCCCGCCGGGGAGGTGAGCTGAGGACAGAGGAGCCGCCGCCGCCGCCGCCGCCGCCCGCAGCGCGGCTGGGCTGCCGGGGCGGAGAGCGCGGGGGCGGCGCGGGGGGACGAGGTGTCAGCTCCCGCAGCGACCCCGGTGCTGGCAAGCGCGCGCTTCTGGCATCCACATCCCCTCCCCTCCTCCTTTCCCCACCTGCCAGGTGCCGCGGCGCCCGGACCCGGGGGCATCACTCCCACCGACCCCCGTCCTCTCGGATCCGGGCCTGAGCGGCCACCCAGGACCGCGAGGTCTCGCCGGGGCGGCGGCAGCCACCTGCCCCTGCGCTCGGCTCGGGGCGCGCGGCGGGCGAGCAGCGGGGCGGCCGGGAGGCGGCGGCTCGCGCCCCGGGGAAAGGCGCCGCGGCGCACCGAGCCCCGCGCAATGCCTGCGCCACCTCCGCGCCCGGTGGCGCCCTGGCCTCCACCGCCCCCGGGCCCCGCGCGGGCCGGAGCGAAGCCCCTCGGTGACCCCGGCGCAGCTCGGGTGCCGGGAGGGCGCGAGGAGGCCGCGCGGGGGCCCGTTCCTCGCGAGCGGATGCCGGGGGGCTCGGCCTCGGCCCTCCCCGCCGCCCCCGCCGCCGCCCCCAGCCCAGCCCAGCCCGGCTCTTACCGCGGGGTCAGCCGCGAGGCGGCGGCCGCGGCGCTCCAGCTGCTGCGGGTCCGCGGGGGGCGCGGCGCCAGCCCGGCGGCCGGTGCACCGCGGCGCCGGTCCCGCGCGGCGGCCCGATCGGCGGTGGCCGCTGCGGAGCGGCGGGCGAGGGTCCGGGCAGGTCCCGCCGCCGCGACCGGGGCGCCGCGCCGCCGTCGCCGCCGCAGACGGTTATGGTAATGAGCGGCTCTGTCTGGCGAGGCGCGCGTGAAACCCGTCAATCCTGTTTGCCATTTCCCCGTGGGTCTCCGCGGAGAGGTGGTGCAGGATGCCCCCGGGGTGAGAGAGGGAGCATGACAAGCGCGCCCGCTCTCCCGCCCGCCC